>JABUQX010108532.1:0-37966 GCA_015478945.1 Trachelipus rathkii | reverse complement strand
TATCCTTAACGAATCTTGGAGATATCCGACTTATTTCCACTCCTGGCGAAATAAGAAACTCATCCAAAGGCACTATTTATGCTCCCGTGCAGAAAAGTGAAGCCGTTGTTTTTATTCTAAGCCATCTCCAACAGAAGAGATTTACTGTTGCAAATGTATACAGGTTTTCCCTACGTCAAGACCCGCCAAACATCCCAAATCTTCACTTGCTACTTGCCTTTAGCACCCATTTTTCACCTACAAAGGTGAAAATAGGGTTTACAAGCTATAATTATTGTCCGTTTATTCCTCGACCCGAACATTGCTTCAAGTGTCAGCAGTTTGGTCATTCCCAAAAACGCTATAGTGGACAGCGTGAAAGCTGCAATATTTGCGGAAAAGAATCCCTTTCCCTGCGAAAACAATCCAAACTGCTAAAACTGTGAGAAACCCCACAGCGACTCTTCTTTAAAATGACCGCACTACCTGTTTGACTGGAAATATTTGAGTTCTGTCACAATTGCAGCAGCTCCTAAGCCACCAGCGTGTTAACCCACTGACACATCTTTATTCCAGAAGAATTCAACCAAACAACTCTAGCGGGAGTTCTGTAGTTCCTTTAATCCGTTCGCCTTTATTGCCTATATTACCGACTACTAAAATAGTACTAAAGCAGCCTTCAATCCAGTCTCCTGCCGAAGATGCCATCTAAAACCCTATCGCGAGTCATATTTCTCGACCAACCAGCAACGAAACTAAGTGTGCTCAACCACCACAAAGTTCGGAAAGCGTTTCCTGCCGAGAAACTCTGTCTACAGGTCTCTCCCATTGTAAAAAATGCAACTCTGAGGAGACATCGCTTCATATTTATTCCAAGTACACAAAAGCATCGAATCAATAGATTGTACTCAATTAACCACAGCTGTCAAACAACACCCCAAAAAATTCTCTGGTAGATTTTTGGATTATTTCAACTCTTTTGAATCCTTTCCCAGCTTTTCCTTCTTGTTTCTTATCACAGCACTCCCTACAGGATTTTATATCCTACCGGATCCCATGGATTCCAGTTCCCAAATGGAGCTTAATATGACAATCCCCCATTTTTCTAACACTTCATGTGCTTCTGAGAGAGGCGAGTGGAAAGCTATTCAATGCAAAAACACGCAAACGCTCCGAGCGTTCTGCTGTAGCCGTCGTCATGAAATGAGAATAAGAGGTCTTCCATCCTAGCTCAGATTTTCCAGACTTGCACCTGATGGGCTCATTGACAAAGACTGCAGCCCTTGACTTTTGTGTGTCACAGAATCTCTGGAAACTACTGATTGTCCGTTTAACTCTCACCAAAAACTGCTTTTCCTGTCAACCTAATCTGCTTTTCCGATTTTACTTTATTTTCATTTTTTTACATTAAAAAGGGTTTAGTTAAAAGTGTTCTCAAAAGTAAATGGAGTAAAATTCAAATTGAAAATGAAGGAATTAGGAGAAAAGAAAAGCAAAGGTATAAAAATGAGAACAAATAATTTTCAAATGCATTTTATTATTCCAAGTTGCGTTATAAAAAAGGAAGCTTATGAAGGAAGAAATTATGAATACTTGATTATTATTACACTATCAGATTAAGTGATGAACGACTGGATAAGGGTTTGAAGAGAGGGGGAAACTTCCTACCATTCAGATTACAACTTGTAACAGAAACTGCCGTTTTTCTTCGTCTCTCGTCAAACAGAAATCGAAACCTGGATTAATTTTACCCCTCTTTCAGCTGTGTCGTTGACAAACCTTAAAACCGTTACTATTTTCTTAGCTTTAAAATAATGGTGCTTTTCGCAACATACATCAGGATCAGTAATAAAAAATTCTGCATCAATTTCAAATCTCTTCAAAAAATTTAAAAGTTCGAGGAGAAACAAAAATAAAAAAAAACTTCTTGTCCAATAAATAATATACTTGTTTTAGGACTGAGTGTTGCTTTTACATCCTATCTTCATCACAATCATCATCATTTCCTTTCGAACGTTAATTTTAAAAAATGTGAAAATTTTGGTTTTGGTTTCCAAAAATGTCATAAAAAATGAAAATGCAAATTGCTCCGAGTTAAGACCATAAGATGATTTTATCATTTTTGACAGTTGCGCTTATCTGCAAGCCTTTTTATCAATTTTCCTTTAGTTAACAAACTATTTTAATAATTGTAGGTTTTGGTTGGGGGCCCTGATCCCTGAAAAGATTTATTTTGAAAGAATAAATGGCCTTTGCCATCCATCTGACGTGATGAATAGCACTAGGTACGTCTGAAAAAAAAGCTTGTTGGAGGAAGACAATCCTAAAAAAAAAAAGATAAAGTTGGGATAAATTCTTTATAATCATCTCTGGACTTGTTGATTTTTATTGCGTCGATAAAAAAGCCTTGAAAATTTTTAAGAATTACGTATTTTATATCTAATATTTTCATCTTCAATACCAGTTGTTGTATTTGTCTTGCTCTGAGCTTTACACCCACCAATCGAAATTTTTAAAAATATCTGCGTGAAAGTCAGTGGTTGTGTCCATTTTACAATAAAAAAAACGCATTTTTAGATAACTTCTAACAATATGGTAACATGCTAAATAACGAAGATAGTTTTCTTTAATAATTGCTCTAGCAAAACGCAGGATCGCCTGAATCGTCCAGTATTTACTGCAGTGGTATAAAAACACATTGCCAGAATTTTTCTAACTGGCTGAAAAATAGGTCAAAAAAGCAGTGTTAAAATAATAACCATACTGTTTCAGCTGAGGAGCTGCCTATCAACTGTTCCTGTATCCCACAACTAATCAAAACCGCTACCCTCTATACCTTTTCTTTACTCAAAATATCTGAAAGCAATTTCCCATCCCAGTGCACAACAACTCCCTCTAAATCGGATTCTTGAATCTATTTGATAAAGCTCAGTCTGTCGTTTCGAAATTTGCGTCTGTGGAGTCTTATTGCACTTCTACGTAAAATTAAATTTAAACACCTCTTCACTAGGCTAATATTATTCGAACTGCGCTCTATCAGCTAAACACAACAACAATCTAGCAATTAAAGACAATTTTTCAGTAATAACCTCATTACACTTTCTCTAGAATACTCTCTCTTATTTCTGGTTCTACTCGCCTATGTCTGGAAAATTGATCGTCATTACAATATTTTCTTTCGTCGTTCAGGGTTGATGGAGCGGAGTCGGAGTCGCGGAGTCGGGCAGTCGGTAGTTTTGAGGTGGAGTCGAGTCGGAGTCGGAGTCGGTAATTTTCAAGAGGGTGATCGGCGTCGAAGTCGGAGTCTATATTTTCAAGAGGCGGGAGCGGAGTCGGAGTCGTAATTTCCAAGATAAGAGTGGGTCGGAAAAATTACCCTGATATTTATAAATGTGACTCTGTACTTCATCCTTACAATGGCAAGTTTTATTGACTTTCGCTTCCACATCACAAAATGCAATTGCAAACTTCGAAGATTTTTAACCCACACCTTACAACTTCGAAGTTTGGATTATATTCTAATAAATTTTTCAACCTTCAACCTTATACCATCTATATTTAAGATACTGAAGAATAAAAGAACTCCATGGTACGAAGAGAAATTTCTCTCATTGACAATGATATATACTAGTTGTTTATATTGATTCAATCTACAGGGTAAGCTTAACTGAAGAAACAAACAACAAAAAGCTAAATCTGCAACTTTGCAATTTGGCCTTGCATTAAAGGTCCTCAGGAAGCAAGAAGAAAGCATACATCTAAACATATGTTAAAGTGAATGAAACTATAATATCTCATTTACCTACATTCTCAATGTCATTTCTTCAGAAAGTCAGAAGATTAGTATGAAAAGCTTATATTGAAGAGCTTAGTCGAAGCGTCGATTGTTCAAGAAAAAGGGCAAGGTTTCCTAATAATTGTACACAATATTCCATAACTTTAAATAAAATTTCTTCGGCTGCACTGAAAGAAGTTGAAAAACATGATATAACTTCGAAAGTATCAAGACATTGTACAAAAAGCTGAAATTGCTGTTACTGTCTACCTCCAACGAAGTTAGCGTGGAACTTGCTTTTTCTGCTCTTCGCAATAATTAGAAAATCAGACCAAAGAGAAAATGAAGAAACCTGGCACATGCTATTCTATTTTTAAGAAAACATAATCATTCAATGAGTGGATGATATTAGATGTAAGTTCATGTAAATAAGTAATAATAGAGTAATAATATATATATATATATAATATATATTATATATATTATAATATATAAATATTAATTATATATATAATATATAGATAATATATATATATATATATAATCCGTAGGCCCCTTCCCTAAATTAATTTAAGTTGTCTAAATTTTTGATGCTTAAGTCTCTTAATTATAATTTTATAATAAGAAAAAATAAATAATAGTAATCAAAGCAAATTAAGAGTATATGTTTTTTATTAGAAATGAGGAAACATATCTGTAGTTGGTGAAGATTTCTTAGTGAAGTGGCTGGTTGGTCCTATATATATATAAATATATTATATATATATATATATATATAATATATATATATATATATTTATATATATATATATATATATATATATATATATATAATATATATATATATAATTATAATATATAATAATAATTTCTTTCTGTTCTTCTCCCAGGAAGGATTCTCATCCTGTCAGTCGCGCAAGCATCTTTCTCCAGACCGTTCCCTTCTCAATGCAACTATTCCTCTTCTCTTCAGCGCTCTCAATTTGGTAGCTGACATTCTTCCAGAGAGTCCCCACCGATTCGCCATCTCTCTTCGTCTTCCGCTTTGGTCTTCTGCCCGATCCTGGGGTCCATTCCCATCTTTTTTTCGGCATTTCTCTCCTGCTCCATCCTTCCAGATGTCCCCACCATCTCAATCTCCCCCACATCCATCTTATCCTCTTCTTCACACCTATATCTTCTTCTAATACTCTTTATTCTGTCTCTACTCTTTCAACCTAGTTTTTAATATCCTTCATCTCCGCCCTTGTAATCTACTCTCCTCTCTTTTCGTTGGTGTCCATGTTTCCGCTCCGTATAACTGTTGGGCAGTCAGTATGACTGTTAAAAAAATTCACTTTTAACATTTTTCCCATGTTTCTATCTTTCATCAATGAGGTAAACCGCTTTCATAAACTATCAATACTTTTCCATCTTTGCGTAAATCTCTTCTCCACTTCCTCCCCTCTGTTAAAACACCCTCCGCCGAGATAATTGCAGGTATTACCGCCTTCACTCCTCCTCTCTCGACCATCATTCATCAACGCCCTCTCATTTCTCGGTTTACTGTTAAATCCTCTGTCTTCTGTGGTTCATCGTACCCTGCTCCTCCAACTCCTCCGCAACAACTCCACCACCTCTCGAATCGGCTTCTCTCTCTCGCTCCAACATGCCAATCGTCCCATTATTTGCCATTATGTCCCTTCAAATTCTCCCAGTCATAGGAAACATGATACAAGTCTATAATATTACCCACGGACAGTTTTCTAGGACACCAATAAATGAATGTGCCTTTTCCTTATTATAAGCTCTTGGGTGAATTAGTGTTTAATATTTTTGAATGGTTTCCCCGCAGGAGTTTGTTGAGTGTGACCACTTGAAACCAATTAAAGAAAGATTCATATAGATATTTCACATGTGATCATATTAGATATTCTGACGTTAGCCAAAAGTGCCTTTTAAGGCTATTAAAGTCAAACAACGGATCTGGTTGATCAATAAGAGAACCTAATAAAAAAGTAGAAGCCAAATAAGTAGTCATAATATCGTTCATGCATAATTGTAATTTTAAAAATAAGGAGCATAGTCTATATGTTGATATTTTTGAAGTTTTTAATTATTTATACCATGATTTTGTTCTAAAGCAACTCAAAAAGCAATAATTCATAATTTTTATTGCTAATGTCAATAAAATTAAATGGGGAAGAGACTAAAAACGCCACAAAATATTAAGTTGTTAAAAAGTTCATCTTTATGCTGCAGTGGTCCCATTTATATTAAAAGCAAAATCTGTAAATACATACTTATCAAAAAAAAAGAAAATTGCAGTCCGAACACAAAAAATGTCCAGGCTTTATTGGCTATGGGAAACGAACCTGGCCGAAATTCAAAAGTGCGCCCCAGAAATAAAAATTGGGGACTTATTTACATTTCAAATGAGAGATTCAGGCATCCTACTCATTTCATTAGCTTCAAACTAAAACCTATATTTCTCTCGTCATATCAAAAAATCTCTTTTTCTATTAGCTCTTATTATATCAAATTTAATCAAAAGCAAACGCTGTCGACATGTAATGTAAATCGAGAAAACATATTTGATAAAATTTGTCATGACGTCACAGTATACGTATACGTGTGAGTATATATGAAGTATATTGCATGTGTAAGTAGTCTATATATATATTAAAGTATGATACCTAACGAAAATGGGGCGCATCTAGATTTATTTCTTTTCCTAGAAACGATAATTATTTATATAATAATATATATATAAATAATCTTGTAATAATATATAATTATAATAAAGTATATATATATATACTACTTTATATATATATATTAAACTAATAGTAAGTATATTTTAATATATAATATTATAATATTTATATAAAAATTACCGTTTTAGTTATTTTTCTTGCATGGTTTTAGCTTTCATGCGTACAATAAGGTTTTCTAAACAAAAGATTCCTGCGTCTCGAGCAGCAACATTTATTTTTTGACAAAAAAACGGAATTTTGTTGCTGTTATGTGGCAAAAAATTCCCTCAAGTGGAAAAGAAATTCCGATATAGAAGGTCAGAGGAATAAATATTGATTTCCTTTAAAGTACTTATAAATTAAATTATTATTATTATTATATTGATTATTTATAATTATATAATTTATTTATTATTATTATTATTACATTTATTAACTTTATATATAATAATAAAATTATTAAACTATATATCATATTATCTATATTATTTATTATTATTATTATTTTTTTTAAATGCTGTAAGCGTTCATGTGGCTGACCCACAAGTACAAGCTCGTAATTAAGTTTTATTGTGATACTGGTACTACAACATGCGGTCTACTTTAATAACTAACTAAAACTAAAAACTCGCCACTTTGGCTAGTCAGAATAACTATATGATGGGCAAAACAAATCCAGGTATACTCTATACCAATCGCTTTCTTTATAGTGTGTTTCAAGTGGTAGTTTCAGCAGGCTGAGTACAAACGTTCCCCGGGCGGGGAAAACGCATTCAAAATCATTTCATAACACTTATTTACCAGGAAATTATTCAAGGCATTTAAACAACGTCTTTCACTACACTTTCTTATTTTATGTCCCCTAGAAAACTTGTCCGTCTGGTATATATTTCAGCTATGAGGGTGCTGTTGTATTCATGTTCCCATGGACTGGAGATATTTTTAATTTCCAAAAGGGTATTACTATAAGATGGCATTATTGCGGTATGGTGTTGCGAGCCGAAACTTTAATACCTTTTTGTGGTTAAAGGTAAATTACCAATTAGGCATATGTCTATACTTGAGATACCTATCACGAGTGTACCTATATATATACTATCATATATATGAGTAATATGAATATTATAGTAAGTAGTAGATAAAATGAGCTCGATTCGAAAGATATATAATATATATACTAATATATATATATATATATATATATATATAACTAACATACCAAGACCCGATCTAACCTAATAACGTAACTGATTATAATTAGTTATTGCTGATGAGAGTAGTAATATTATGTTATGGTGTAGGAAATGTCATAGGGTATATTTTAGAATATAAGATAATAATTTTAAATTAATTAGTAATCATTATCAGTTGTTCAATATAAAGTAACTAAGAGAATATTATATCCATATTCAACAGACTATACTAGTACTATAGGTAATCATACTGAGTACGGTAATAATAAATATAGTATGTGAAGTGAAGCTCAACAGGGGTATAAAAAATAATATGATAGAATGATGGTTTGAGTATAAGACGAGTATGAGATAGGAAGTGATGACGAATGGACTATAGTATTATCATCTATATAGGTTAATTAATAATTATATATACTCATGTCATAATATTATCTCGGTGAGTACACGTATAGGCTGTTATTTTAATCATATTATCAAAGTGGACGCATGAGGGTGTGGAATAGTATTTGTAACGGACCGTACCATCAATATTATAAGCCTAATGCAACTTGTTTATATACTCTACATTGGAAGGATATAATATGGTTTGTTATGTGTTAAGAATTATTGAACATTAGTATTTATATAGTATATAAAAAAGCTTGGAGTGATATATTATCTTATTAACCTCACTATCTTACCTTTCTTGTTTCGTCCTTAATTAAGATTCCGGCTATACATAGATAAATACTAAGAGCGGTAGATAGATAAATGATGAATTGATTTATTATCATTTGTATATCATATTTTCCATATATATTGATAGACTCCACTAGCCACTAAGCTGTATTATTACGTACCGTAACGCGTGAGTAAAAACTCTAATCAATGATATGAAACTCACAAACTCTGAAAAAGTAGATATACGAGGCAGGGAGTGAAAGTATACTTAGACTAAATACCACATAAGCGGCGTGGCCCATGAAGTTATTGACGAGTAAGCAATTTTCCCCTTACAACACTCAAATTTGTTGGTAATGAATCCGATTAACTCAAAGACAAACAGAAAAATTCTAACTCACCATCTCCTCCGACAATTTTTTATAGTAGGCAGACATCTCAACTGAAAAATAATTTACATTACGATTTCACCTATCTTATAAATACGATGCCATAAAGCATAAAATTTCTTTTTCCATGAAGAAGATATGTCACACACACTGAAGTATAGGATGTGGGGAGATTGAGATAGTGGGGACATCTGGAAGAGATGGAGCTTAGTGGAGAGTATCCGATAATAAAAAAGATGGAATTGTTCTACGCGTAGAGGGCAGAAGATCCTAAATGGGAAGACGCGGAATGGAGTTGAATTGGGCGGAATAATATTACTCAGTTACTTTTTGTACGATAATCAGAGGACTCCGGTGATAAATGTCAGCTACCAAAAATGAGAGCGCTGAATCGAGTGGAGGAGAGGAGGGGGTGTGAATATGGGTCGTATGTGAGGAAGGGAACGTCTGGAGAAAGGATCTTGGCGTGGCATAACAAATAGTATAGTATATTTGTCCGTTTCGCTGGGAGATGAAGAGAGAGGGAAGGGGTAGCTATGATGATTGGGTTGATAGTGATTATATGATTGTGTTGTTAATATATATTGTATGTAATATAGGTGAGAGTATAATATAAAATTATAAGATAGTATATATATTATATACTAGAAATATAGTATAGAATAATATACTATGATAGTTAAGTACAGTAGTGATGATAAATGTGAACAAACAGCCCACGTTCAACTAAGAACTCTTCCACCAAGCACGGGAAAATATGTCCTCATTTCTTAGTATAATAAAACAGGCTATACTCTGAATTTTTGATTAACTATTATGTATTTTTCTAATAATTAAAATTGATAATTATAAAATTAAGAGACTTAAGCATTCAAAAATTTTTGATAACTTGATATATATAATATTGTGAGAGAGGGGTCCCTAGGATATAAGGTAATAATAATTTATTATAATATATATATTTAAATATATAATATATATAAATATAATATAATATAATTATTTATATATATCTTAAAGTATATATATATAATTAATATGATAGCTAAATTTAATAAATTACCTTTGAGGCAGGTAAATAGGCAAATCATATACTTATAAAAAATCTTTTTATTTAATGGGTACAATACCTTATTATGACTAACTCCTCAAATTTATAAAACATTACTTAAAACAATTATATTTGTTTAGAATTGAAATATCTTCATGTCGTATTCTATGGTGGATCAAAAAATGCAAATGCTCTTCATTGAAAATTGAAGTTGAAGTTATAACCTATTCGATATCGCATCTATTTAACGAAAGGCCTCTTTCGATGCATGTGCTGTGCAATATGGTTTCTCCTTCGAATTTTACTGCCTTGCTTATAGGTGCTAGACGATTTATGTTGGTAAATAAATGCGAAAATTATTGAAAGAGACACTAATGTGAAAGTATGTTAAAATTAGCAGGTCTTTTATCCACCTCCATGTTCCTAATGACTTTGCGTGGAAGGTGATGACCAAAGGGCAGCTTTTTGAATTAAACGATTCGTTCCGTTGAAATTTTTCTGGCATTGGGTGCTCGAAAAAAAAAAATCTGAAAATGAATATTGAAAACTTTTTAATTACACCAACTGAAATTCTATCAGCTAGATTTGAAAAAAGATAATGATAACACAAATGATTTCAATTTGATTTACACTGGTTGCTAATTTTCACGATGGCTTATATGTTCATAGACAGTTATGAAATTGATTCACGATTCTTTTTCAATGGACTTCGTGCGTGCGGAAGTCACAATAGTTTAAGCAGAGTTAGTAAAGATTTGATAGTAATCTATGTTTTATAATTTCTTCATAAAGTATATATTGTTTCATATGTTAAAAGAGTATGGATAATGTCAATATTTTTGCGATTAATTCCGCTTTTTGGTGCGTATCTGCGATGATTGATTAAATATTTTTGCATTGGAATTACCTAATTTTAGATGAAGGTACGCTTTTACGTATATTCGTGATCCGTGAGAGCTATAGTGCCTCGTGGTGCGAGCTTATCCCGAATGTGAAAAAAGCTTCTTCGTTAATTATCTAGATCGACGACTTTTTTCGATTACTAATCATTTCTGAACTTATCTGATAAGAATGATGCTTTGAGAAAGAGGTGTAGAAGATCTCATGGAAGTGGAAGATAGTTATAGTTGTTTCATTCAGTCTATTAACTTACATCTGTAAAGTTAATTTTGTTTTCTACGCCGAATGAATGTTTTGGGCCAGTGGTTTGCAGAGTATTGTGCTATAATACATTGTAGAGGTTCAGAGGGTTTTGGTTATATATATATAATATATATAATTGTTAATAGTAATGTATGTACTTATTCTTCTTAACTTTCTACTTAGCATAACCTTTATATATAGCATAATATATATAATGGCCAAATTTCTGCAAAGTGCAGATTTAAGCTCTTTATGTTTGATATTAGTTTCTTATATCAGTTAAGACTATTATTAACCTAAGTAGTATTGTAAGCATCAATTAAAACAACAGCTACTGAAAATCATGTTCAATGAGAGAAATTTTCCTTCGTACCATGGAGTTCTTATTATTCCGCTTTCAGTATCTTAAATAAGATGGTATAAGGTTGAAAGGTTGAACATTTACTATTTTAGAATATAATCCAAATTGAAACATAAGGATCGTTGGTTAAAAATCTTCGAAGTTTTGCAATTGCATTTTGTGATGTGGAAGTCGAAAGTCAATAAACTTGCATGAAGTGATTGAAGTCATTCACAGAGTCACAATTTATAACTTTGTCAGTTTAAAATTTTCCGACTCCAACTTATCTTGAAAGTTACTGACTCCGACTCCGACTCCGACCTCTTTAAAATTACCGACTCCGACTTCGACTCCGACTCCACCCTGCTTTAAAATTTTACCGACTCCGACTCCGACTCCGAACTCCACCCTCTTCAAAACTACCGACTCCCGACGCCAGCGACTCCGACTTCGAACTTCCACAAAACCCTGAACCGAACGAAAGGAAAACTTGGGAAATGGACAGATAATTTCCAGACACTAGAGGAAGTAGAACCAGAAATAAAGAAGAAGAAGTATTCTAGAGAAAGTGATGAGGTTATTACTGAAAAATTGTCTTAATTGCTAGATATATGTTGTGTTTCTGATAGAGACGCAGTTCGAATAATATTAGTTACTGCAAAGGCTTTAGATCATGACCCACTGAATTAAATACGACTCCGCAGACAGTAATTTCGAAAACGAAGGACTGAGCTTATCAAAAATAGATTCAAGAATTCCGATTTAGAGGAAGCTGTTGTGCACTGGGATGGGAAGTTGCTTCCAGATATTTTGAGTTAAAGAATAAAAGTAGAGAGGGTGAGTTTTGGTAGTTGTGGGGATGAAGAACCGTTTATAGGAGTACCTCACTTTAAAATAGTATGAGAATTACTCAGACAAAAGCCGTATTTTACTATTTTCAGCATTAGAAAATCTGGCAATGTGTTTTTATACCACTGCAGTAAATACTGGACGATTCAGGCGATCCTGCGTTTTGCTTAGCCCAATTAAAGCAAAAAATCTTCTGTATTTAGCATGTCGAAATACTTTTTTACATGATAATCTAAATGAAGTTGTTTATTGGTAAAATGGACACCAACACTGAACCAGTATCTATATATGAGACCATGATTTAATTAGTTTCACTAATAAATCTAGGACTTGTGGTGTAAGTACTATAAATAGGCCTAAAGACTAATAATACATACATAGTGTTAGTATCTAGTAAAGTATATTGTAAAAATATTAGACTATAAAATACCGTAATGAAATATATATAAATATTTATTTAAATAAAATTACAATACTATTTTTAATAAATATCGTACCTCTCAAATTTAATAAAATATCCAACCCTCATGATCCAGAGCATGTATTATATAAAAGAATAATTATATATCCAAACTTTAATATTTTATTTTTTATTTTATATATGAGTAGTACTATGTATTCCTCTCAAAAAGTGATAACGTATTATTATGTGTCTCCTATAGCTCGAGGGTTGAAAACTACCATTGATTGGAGTTAAAAACCAGGAGCTCGTACCTCAGATCCACGATGCGCTCAAAGCGATCTCACTTTATCGCTCTGAGAGAAAGTGGTACGCCTATCTATGCCGCAGATGGTGAAGTGTCTATATTTGCGAACATGTCATTATGTTGTGTGCACAAGTCGAATCCCTGCCCGCAGCGCACCCCCGCTACAACACTAATCCGAGACTACTGCCATGACTGATAGTCTATAGTACACAACGCGATTAAATGATTATACTATGTACTATATACTCTCGGAAAAGTGGTAGATAAAGAGTAGGACTCTTCCAGATGAAAGAAGGCCAGTGGCAGCGTATTGTGCCGCTTCTCACAAGAAATGATAAATCATCGTATGGTATCTTAACTCGGCTATACGGTAGTCTATGGTGAGATTGGCTATACACTTCTCTGTGCGTATAGCCACTTATAATGTGTAGAAAAGGAGATCAAAGAATCCCACACTTAAAGTGAAACATAGCATGTAGGCTACTTATATAATAATTATACAGTATCTAGAAAGTAGGAATAAATATAAATGATATTGATGTAAATTATTAGTGTAAATTATAGTCATAGTTGAGTAAAATATAAGCAATATATTTTTAGTCTTATTAATAATATAATATAGATATAAAAAATATAATAAATAATACAAGTGGTATAATCTTACTTATATATATTATTATATATTATACTAATATAATATATATATAAATATATTAAATATAATTAGGCGAAATATAATACTGATATTTCTTTTTTAATATAAAAATATAATAGATAAGATAGTATTTTTATTTTATGTGTATTGTATCTTAAAATAGATTATTATTATATAATGATAATTATATACTCTATATAAGTGTATATAGATTGTCAAGAGTTAAGTGCAATAATGCAGAAATTTTTTATCTGATGATTCTGATGTATACTTATAATATATATACTATAGAATATATAATAGATATATAATACTATGATTGCGAAAAGCATCTATCAATATATATGTAAAAGCTCACTTACATGAGAAAAATAGTATATATATAATAAACTCCGTAGTATTTTATTAATAGGTATTTGTTACTCAACGAACATCAAGCTGAAAGAAGGTATCATATATAATAGTGAGTGAGTAGAGATGATGAAATATATACATATAACGCACCACCGCTTTACGGAGCAAGAGGGCCCTAATCTAGGAATTGTTCAGGGTGGGCTGGTTGGAGCGTAGGACGGGAAGAAACCACATACCCGGCGAGTTTCGGTGGTGTGGTTTTACAAGCTGGTGTATCTATGTATTTAACGGTAATACGAGCATACGCCGAACGAGCAAGAGCCTAAAGGTATATAAGAAATTCCTCTCTCCCATCCTTCCCCACACACAAAACCACGCGTTTTCTGAGACCTCCGAAGAAGCTCCTCACTGTGTGAGTTTAGCGAGTTCTGCTCTTACCACTGATGCTACCGGAGGACGTACTTTTTAAATATAAATAAATTTAAGATAGAATTAAGTAACCGCAATTATAGTTTTTTGTATGGCAACGATCATACTTGCCCTATACATTGCTATAACATTACTATCAGTAAAAAATGTACTTTATATCACATTATTATTTTATTATATATTAATATATACTATATTGAAATATTAATTAAACTATAATCTAATAATTAGTTGTAATATATAAACAAAATATAGTTAATAAGAAACCTATTTATATAACCTGGGCACACTACAAAATTATATCTATGAGACCGACTTCTCCACAAATTATTCATTATTTTGCTATTACTTTTTTAATAATTAAAAACATTATGACCGCTATTACTACTAGTTACTCTTTTTATTCACATGATTATTAACCCACTATCACTACTTATTAACATTATACATTATTTTCTCCACACTTATCCATCGTGATTAGAATATTTATGATCATCCATGACTTTTTACAAGTTGTTTCAATTCTTCTAAATAGTTTAATCGCAATAGAAGTCGTGGGGGCTCTCTGGACGCGTTGGCAACCAGCTAGGCAGTGTAGAATTATGTAAAAATTATATTCTTCATCTTGAGACTCGAAACGCATCTGTCTTGTGGGAACATGAGTAAAAACAAGACAATCGTTCACCATCTACAAATCCTATAATTACTTTACAAATTTCTTAATTATAATAAAACGGAATATAATGGTTCTGCTAGATTGTAATAATTCTAGTAGGTCCGGAAATTTGCCTCTAAAAGACAACAATTTTAGAAATTTTGAAAGCTCCTTCGAAATACAGATTACAATATGATAATACAAATTGTAATGTGGTGTTAAAATGATTACGAGTTTCTCAAAAATCCCGCAATGCACATGGTTACTGATATTTTTTATTCCCTTTCAGGTATGTAATAACTGGGCTTTTGATAACAAACAGAGATAAGCTCTCTCTCCTCTCTCTCTCTCTTCCTCTACTTTATATTTAAACATCTACAAACTCTCTCTCTCCCTCTCCTACCTCTTCTCGCTGCTCTCTCGTCCTCTCTATCAATTGTGCTAACAACTCAATTTCAGAAAAAAATATTGCCCATTCTACGTAGTAGCGCAATTCCTTATGTGAGATATTTTCAGACATATTCATATAATATTTTCTCAGATAAATCACTTCTATACGTAAGTCATCGTACTTCTGAGAGTGTCACGGTCTCTTCTGGCCTTCTGTTTTCTCTGCTTCTACCTTCTTGTCCCTTACATCTGCGTCTCACACTGAAGCATCGGACAACTGCCGTACAGCAGAACCTCGATTCGGTGATGCTGAGTTATATTTAGCAGTTAGTGATTATTTTTATGGCATTGAGTAATATGAGTATATATTAATATATATATATATATAATACATATAGAGCTTCTCTCAACTTCGCTCATACTATCTACTGAATAAGTCAACGTATAAATGTATATATATATAGTAATATATAAAATATATAAGTTATATGTTAGAATAAGAAAATCAGTATTAATATATGGTTTAAATGGTGAGAATGTATTGTCATATGTTTTAGTTCCTTAGTTATTCTATCATATTTATTAGTATCTAATTTGATATAACTATGAGTTAGAAATCCTATTTAGGGATTATCCGTAGAGTATATATACTAGTATATAGTAGATATATATTAATAAATAGAATCTCATGATATAGGAGGATATAGTATGTGCTATATGTATATAAGAAAACAAGAAATAAGGATAAAGCATATTAGTGAGGTAAAAAGGAATTTCACTAAAATAAGATTATATAATTATATAAGATATATATTTTGATATAATATTTACTATGTATATATAATATATATAATATATAATATATAATATATTACTATATTATATATATATATATATGTAATAACATATATTATATATATATAATATATATATAGATATATATATATATAAATATATATTAATATATATCATAATATTTATGTATATTAGTGTGTGCCAGGAACTGAACTTGTTTCGGCAAAATACCAATACCAATAACTTCATTTTTATTGCTACTGCCCAGATACCAAATACCAAATCCACTGCGGAATTTTCCCAAGCATAATAACAAATACCTATATGCCAAATACCAATACCAATACAATACCCAATACCAATAACCCAATTACAAATGAACTCAACTTCTTGCTAACCATTGCATATTGTAGATAAAAATTTTATTAATATGAAAAAAATAGCATTGATAAATTCCAAGCTTTGCTAAAAGAATAAAATTAAAGATTGAATAATGGTTTAAATGTGAGAATTTTGTTAATGTTTATTGTTCAATATGAGCCCATTTCCCACAAAAATTAATAGGCTTTTATCGTACTTTATGAAAATTGGAGAAGATCGATCGTTATCTATAATGATAAACTCGTTCTAAGGCCCTAGGCAGCCTGAGATATCGGAGTCGCTTCTATATAATATATATATATATATATAGATGGAATATATACATATATAATAAAATTATATATAATATATATATACTATACCATTATATAATATATAGTATAATATTATATATATACTGATATATATATATATATATATATATTATATATATATATATATAATATATATTTACTCATCTCTGTGATATATTTATAAAAAAAAAAAAAATATTTATATATATATATATATATAGTATATGATATTATATATTATTATATATATATAATATACTAATATATATATATTATATCATAATTATAGGGTTTTGCACTTGCCGACTCGCACTCTTCACAACGACGAGACGTCTGATTCAATTCTCCGCCCCGTAGGCAGCGTTGGAGTTTTATCTAGCCTGGGGGCGAGAATGTAAAAACCGACTCGCGAACACAGTTGCACTAGTGGCGCTGGTTTGAGATACCTTGATTTATGAAAGAAAGAAATTGCTGAGTTTGCAAAAAATTTTAAAAAGAAGTTTTAAAAATATTTATTTAATATTTTCGAATTTTTATTTTGGATATTTTAAGTATTTTGAATTATCCGAAAAATTGTTATAAATTTAAAATAAAATATGTGAAGCAGTTAGAGAATGTTCCTTTGATGGAAAGCTTAATTTATAAACTGCAAATTTAACCTCTACCTGAACCTTGATTTTATCAAGGTAATTTTGCTACCATGACACCAGAATTATCTAGTCAATTTAGACTCTTGAAGAGTGGCTACCCGGGGTGCTAACTGTCCGAATTACGATCAAACTTCCCTAACTTCATAGTTCCCTGGGAAGATCAATTATGAGGAGGGGGAGGAGGGGGGGAGGGGTTCTCAAATTTCGCAGACGGAATAGTCTCTCTTGCATGGAGGGGTAAATTCTACTCGATTACCATTCATCTAAATCACTTAGTCTTGATTTAAATCTATTTGGTTATTTGCTATCTGTCGCAGGGATTCTGTCTTTTGGAATTTCCAACGTCTTCTAACTTCGAAACTTATGTTTGATATATTTAACCTCAAAATATTTTATGCTTAGTAACACTTCGCAAAAATATCAACTCTTAACTTTTCTTTTTCCCTTTTAACTCCTGTAGTGTTTTCCAACGGCACCAGTGCTGTCCTACCTTCTACTAAAGCTGAACCTTACACTCAAACTTTTGTCTCTAATTCCTCTTTACACGATTCAGAAGCTATTCCACCTTTTCCACCTTTTCCACCTTTTCCACCTTTTCCACCACACTCAAACTCGTTTTTGCATAATATTAAAATTTCTCTTAAAGATGTGATTACTGTTATCTTGGAGCTTAATACAAATTAGGCGCATGGTTTTGACGCTCTTCTTCTTTACGTTCTCAAATCTTGTTCTTGTGCGTTTACACTATGCATTGGTGAACTATCTCATCTCTGACCATCAACTCTTGTTTTCATTCCCTCTGGGAGCGTGCTCTCACTCAACCTATGTCAAAAAATAAAGAAACCCCTCTGTCATTTCCAAAATTTTTAATTCTATTCTTAAGAGGAAGGTTTGGAAACATCCTAATTGTTTTCAATCTTATCTCTGATCGCCAGTATGAGTTCCGTAATCCGTGATCTTCTTTTCCTTTTCTTATGACCCGTGATCCTCTGCAATTCAGCATTTTTCTGATTCTGTTGCTGTGGTGCTAGACATATCAAAAGCTTTTGATAGCTTATGATATACAAAGCTTTGATACCTAATCTTCAGTCCTTCTGTATCTATCAAACTCAGTGATAACTTTTGCGTTCCTTTTATAGATATTTATTAATAGTGGTGTTCCTCAGGGTACTGCCCAACCCTCAACTCTCTATCTACTTTAAATTAATGACTGTCTATTCATCACTTCATCATCTATCAACTTTGGTACCGATGATTTTACCATTCATTACTCTATTCACTAAAAAAGATATTCTACCCAAATTCAAATAGCTGATGATAAGAGGACAGCATTGGAACAACTATCCTCTGATCTTTTTTCTATCTCTAATTATTTCAAAGAAAATTATTCCTAATTGGGTAAAAGAATACATAGTAGATACTGTTTTATCATCAACACTATAACATTTTCCAAAACACATAACTCAAACCTTACCCTCTCCTTAATATTCTTATTTTTTAATATTCCATCTTATTCTTATTCTTTAATATTCTATCTTATATTTTTATTTCCTGATCTTGTTTAGCAGTCTCATATTATTTTTTTCATCGAACTAGTTTCTGTGAAGGGATTTCTAAGACACCTTCTAAACTTGTCCTATCTCTTTCGAACGATTCTACTCCGTCTCTCCTGTTGACAATAATAAACATCCTTGGCCTTAATATAAACAAGAAAATGTCTTGGGAAAACCTCACATCACAGAACGGTTGCTAGGGGGCGGCCTCAGAGAAACTGCGAGTTCTGTTAGACTCTGCGAGACTTTTTTTGTGCCGTCTTCCAGTTGCTCCACGCTATACAAGGCCTCATCCGCCCTTGGTATGGATACTGCTGCTCATTTCTGGGGGGGCTCTCGGTTCTCACGGCGGCTATCTGGATAGGGTCCGATCCAAAGCCCAAAAGGCTTATAACCTGTGCTGTACTTTCCAGTTAACTTGACCTCTAGTCTTTGCGGCGCGATGTTGGTGTTATCTCTTTTCTATAGGTACTGGAAAGCGTAGGGTGCTCGAGGGGAGCCTTATCACTCGTGCTACCTCCACTTTTTAACGTCGCCCTCGTATCACTAGGGGTGCTTGTGTTGCACATGAGTTTTGGTGTTTGAAGTGTAGGCTAACGTCCAGGCTAGTTCGTCTGCGGTGCTTCCTTCTTTGCTGCCACATCTGTTTCTGTGGAATTATCTTCCGTCTTCTGTGTTTCCTGCTGAATTTAATACCCCCCACATTCAAAGCCTGCTCTGTGCTCAGTCTGCGTAATTTGCTGCGTTAGTTGTGTACTTGTGAGGCGTGCTACACCCCCTGCTGCTTTTGATAGGGGGACTCCCTTTTTTCCCCTTTGCCCGTGGAGTGGTCGGTGGACAACTGTAAAAAAAAAAAAAAAAAAAAAAAAAAAAAAAAAAAAAAAAAAAAAAAAAATCTAAGATCTTTTGAAACCTTTTTAACCTCGACTTCGTGTAGATCATGCTGGAAAGCTCATTCCGATCGCCAGTACGGGTCTCGTTGCACGAAGTCTACTGGCGATATACTTCCCTATCTAACCGATTTATGGTTTGTCGCTCTTAGGAACTACGGGGAGACTTGCGTGGTGGGCTTGACATATCCAAGCATTCGACTGAGTATGGCACGAAGTCAACCGCTCTCCAAGCTCCCCTCCATTGGGTTTTCTCCTTCTCTTTGCCTTCTTATGTCTAGCTTTCCTTCAAATCGCTCAATATCGGTTTTGTTGTTGAGGGGGCGACTTCTTCCTTTTCTGTCAACAGTGGTGTTCCTCAAGGTTCTGTCTTATCTCCTACTATTTTCCTCACTACTTTCCATTAATGATCTTCTTACTGGCACCTCGAGAACCTCTATCCACTCGTATTGCCCGATGAATCGACCTTTCAGTGTCGTTTAAGCTCATATCATATCTACTCCGGTCTTGTGACTTCTGAGGAATTGAAAATCTCGTCTTCAATCTTTCGATTTTATTCTCGGCTGATGGATAGAAATAACTTTGTGAAATTCAATTCTTATAAAAACTATTTCCACTTCTAAAAATCTCCTTCTTCAAAATACCGTTCTAACTTTCGCTATTCTTTTGACGGTTGCTGTCGTCTGCTGCTGTTGACATATACTCCTTGGCTTAACATGAACAAAGAAAATGTTTGAAAAACCCTGCAGAATCACAACGGTGTTGGCCGTGAGGGGCGGACTCAGAAGAAACTGAAGTTTCTGATTTAGACTGCGAGGCTCTTCCTCCTTCCTTTCTCTGTACAACCCTCCAGGCTTAGAAAGGGTCTCATCCCTCCATGTATGCTTGAGTACTGCTCTCATACGGTCTGGGGGGGGGGGGGCTTGGTTTCACCGGCTTTTGGACAGGGTCGGTTCAACGGCAAAAAGGTTTATAAACTGTTCTCTACTTTCCAGTTCACTTGACCGTCTATCTTTGCGGCGCGATGGTTGGTGCTTTATCTCTATCCCATAGGTACTGCCCGGCAGCAGTAAGTGCTCGGGGAACTTATCGGACTCGGGCGTGACCACACCAGTTACGGACGGCCTTTCGGTAGCACAGAGGGGTGTTGTATCTGCGCACGAGTTTTTTTGTGTTGATATGGTAACTCCAGGCTAGTTTGCTATGGTGCTTCCTTCTTTGCAGCCACCCCTATTCTGTGGAATTCTCTTATATCTTCTGTATTTCCTATTGAATTATCTCCTCACTTTAAAGCCTGCGTCTGTGCTCATAATGCGTCAGTTTTGCGCTAGAGGCGTGAGACTTTTGGAGAGCTACACACCCCGCTCTTGAAATAAAGGGCGTATGCCCCGGTGGAGATGGGTGGTGAGCGAACTGTAAAGCAAAAAAATCCTTGAAATGGGCAGATGATGTGCAAATGACTGAATCTCCGTACTCCCGCCCCCATCCAAAACATCCTTCAGATTCACCGAGAATCGTTACTCTGTTCAACATGGTACCTTAGATTGGACCAAATGTGTGAAACAAAAAAGGTCGACCTCTTTCAAGGCTCTAAATTTTAACCTTTAATTCTAGTACTCACACACACAATCTACATAGTCTCTACACAATTCACTCATCAAGAAGTTGCAAATCTCTTGCTAATCCCCCCTCATTCCTTTCCAACAGCAACACAAACAACATTTCACACCACACCTCACCACTTTCAAAACCCGCTTCCTGTCATCTTTGTTTCAGTCACAGCGAAGAAATCAAATTTACGCCCTTTCTAAATACATCAGTAGTATAGGGAGGGACAACTACGGCTTCCCAGGTGCACAGCAGAATGTTTGCAAATGTTCGCCAAATGTTTGCACAACGTATTTGTGCACACATGGTTTTCAAGGCTGTGACGTGTCAAGGTTAAGGTTTTCAAGGTCGGTGAGACCGAATTTAAGGTCTGGAAGACCGACTTCCGAGGTTCTGAGCCTGAACTCAAGGATTTTACCCCCAAAGGGGGGAGGAGCCCCTCATAAATGGGTCTTTTTTTGGGTTTCCTACGCAAGGTTTTAAATGCATCGATAGATCATATCTGTTGATGGTTCGAATCGATTTATCTGTGATCGATTACCGATACGGGAACGGGCTGCTAAATCGATCCTTTAAATCGTCCTTTCTACGGTGGCTCTGGTCTAGGTTTATAACACAGAAAATGATACTTCGTAGCAAGAAAATAATTACCAATAATTAATGATCATTCAATAATCGCTGTAGTATTCTTACGTTTTGACCTCCTACACCCTTTTCTCAAAAAGTATAAGAGCTATTTGCTTCAAACTTGGAATATAATGTATATATGGGATAAGCTAGGCACGAATCCGTGTAAATTCAAGTCTGTAGGATGTACTACTAGGGGGGCTCCGACGCCCGAGACGAAGGTGACATACTAACGCTACGCCCTTGTGTGTGTGTGTTGGGTGAGTAAAGATTAGGCTTAACGATGTCAGATCCGGAGCAGGTGAAGTCAGAGCCGGAGCTTGGTGACCGTAGGTCACCACTAAGGGGGTGTTACCACCCTAGCTCCAAGGTCAATTCGTCCTGAAAACCCCTGTTAGGCCTTAACGAATCGGAGTGAAATTTGGATGTGAGCTATATGATGACGCAATCTCGTCGGAGACCGAGAATGACGTCCCTCCTGCATCCTCCCCTGGGAAGGGGGGACTGCTGCCACCACAAAAAATTAAACCCATGATCGTAGAAGACTGAACTCAGAGAAGGATGAAGGAGACGGAGTCGGAGTCGGAGTCGGAGACGAGTCGGAGACGCGAGCTGGAGTCGGATTCCGGAGACGGAGTCGGAGTTGGTTCCGGTTTCCGAGTCCAGTAGGACCCCACGGAGGTGGGTTCCCTTCCTGAAACAAAGAAGAACAAGAAATGCATGGAATGCAAAACAGAGGGAAGAAGAAGAAGAAAGGAGAAGGAGGAGGAAAGGAGGAAGGAGGAAGGAAGAAAGGAGAGAAAGCGAAGGAAGGATGAAGAATGAGGAAGGAGATGAGTCGGATTCGGACTCGGAGTCCAGGGCCCCCCCGGAGGGGGTCCCCAGTTTGAAAAAAAAAAAAAGAAGAAGAAATGCAAAGAATGAAGAAGGAGGAACGAAGAAGAAAGGAAGAAGGAGGAGGAAAGGAGGAGGAAGGAGGGAGGAAAAAGGAGGAAGGAAGAGAATGAGGAAGGATTCAGAAGTTGATAAGTGGGCAACACCGGTGCTCGGACGCCGTGCGGTGCCGAGTTATAACAGTCGTATAACAACAATCTTTGGTGTCCATTTTTTTTTTTTGGATATGTGTTATCGAGGTCGTAGAGTTTGAATATTAGGGTTATAAGTCCGTATAGGGGGTCTAGGACCCCCATTAGGGGGTCCCGACTGAAAAATAAGGAGCAACAGAGTGCAAAAAAACAAAAAGGAGAATGAAGAGGATGACAGATAATAAGGAGGGAAAAGAATGAAGAATGAGGTCTGAACTCAGCAGGAGTAGAATTGACAGATGCACGATGTGTTGGCTCCGGTTGCGGTGCCCGAGTTATTAAATATTGTGAATGATGCAATGTTTGGGTGTCTTTATATATGTTATTGGTCTGTAGAATATCGAAAATAATGGTTTCAGAACCCATAAGAAATAACAAAATAAATAAATAAATAAATAAATAAATACAATTTACTTACTTCTTTTTATGTTTATAACTCCCAAATTTACGTTTTTACATACGCCGCTAAAAGCAGTATCACTAAATCAAAACCACCATCCAGCCCCCTCCTGCCACCCTCCTGACCATACGCGCTGTTGATCTATTGATCTAATTGATTCAAGTCATATTTCGAGAGTTCATTTTCACATAAACATAACATAAACATCAAGTTCTTTATGCAAACATCACCCAATATATGGCTGACGTACAAAGTTTTTCCACCATTAATAAAAGTTAGCTTTAGCATACTGAACTACGATTTACCCACAAGAGAAACTTACGCCCATCTTAAAACAAGAATAAATGGTTAACATTACAAGGACCACACTTAACACCAGTAAAAAGTAACTAACATAACAGTCCAAAACGTAACTTAGTTCACACTCTGTCAAGCTTCTCTAAACCATAACAAGTTAATTACATTAAACAATGGAATGGTAACAGAAAATTTACCATAACCGTGTGTAATTATCAATACAGACCAATGCGTATACTCTAACGTAAACAAAGTTTTCCATATTAATTATCAAGACTATAATATAATGTAAGAACTAAGAATGTAATGTACAAAGGCAAACCATACACACTCAGTAAGAATAAACTGCTAACATTAACAAAGATTCACATACAACCTACAGCACTAATCCATTTAATGATTAATCTGCTAGAGAAACTTAAAAAGATCCATGGAAGAAGTTTTTAATATAATCAAACTCTTTATTCATATAGGTTATTGAATGAAAACTTTTCCATGAACCAAGAGATTTTGAAACATCATTCAAAATGCTTGCTAATGAAGTCATTGATACAATATTCCACCCTCATAACGAATCCTATATAGTCTAACTACTCCCTCGTAATGAGCGGTTGGACATCCATTTCACTTTTGACGAAATTGAAATTCCAATCCCTCAGTACGGTTTTGTAACCGACTCTGATAGATCCGTATCGAGGGTTTGAATCAATTGTCACTTTTTGGTGGATGATCATGCTCGACCTGATTGGAATACTATGTAAAGGTCACGATAAAGAGGACATCGTAGGAGCCGAATGAAAGGTCATCATATCCAAAACAGCAACAAATGTCTTACTGGACGAAATTCGGATGTATAAACAGCTCTACAAAGGTAACGAATTGCCTTTCTTTCAACGCAATCGAGAAAGAAGTAAACAGAATACATGCACGAACGACACATATCAGTTCAAAAGGGGTATATATCTCGCAATACACAACAACAAACAACAACAACACAACAACAATAACAGTCCAAAAATAAAAGTTCTTTATAATAGCCAACCACTATGAATAGCCAATAGACCATTATCAAAATTCTAAGGCAAACCCTAACATACTGCAACAAAACTTAATCTAAGGCTCACGTTTCTAGCACCATCATCGTCGTCTAACACAGTAATATCTTACAAAAACTCATTCATTTCCTCTAACAAATCAGTGTTATTTTCACATTGTCATAGTAATAATTAAACATGACGTACCTAACTTACGAATAACAGTTTTCATTAACCAAGAGTCTAAAGCAACACATTAACTTCCGAGAGAAAACCCAGGGGGTGCGCCCCTTTGTAACACCTAACGCTTTCATGAGGTAACATGAAATATCTTTATCCTTACCCTATCCCATCCCCGGCCCCCCTTTCAGAAAATATCAATTTTCAAAACTGTTAGATAAGCACGCGCATCATACAGAGGCGATTTGATAGCACTGTAAGCACTGTTAGCACTACTTTGAGATCACCCCTGGGGGGGGGAAAAGATGCACGAAGAACCCATCTCGGGGTACCTGAAGAGGGTGGTAAGCGGTAAGGGGCAAAAGCCCTTTGAGTTGAGCCCTTATGTAACAGGTAAAAACGTATTATTATCTGACAAAATCCCTTAACAAAGTGATTAATCTATCAAAGATACCAGATCTCGACCTATGACTTAACACCATCTTCATCAATGTGTCACTCTCCGTTTTGAGTTAACATCATTTGAACTAATTGAATAACATAGAATTAGCAAATTTCTAGAGGCAAACCTAACATTACAACCAAAGAATTAACCTAGGCTCACTTTCTAACACATCATCGTCGGTTAACACAGTAATATTACAAAACTCATCATTTCTCTACCAAATCAGTGTTATTTCACATTGTCATAAGTGAATATTTAAACATAACCGTACCTACTTACGAATGAACAGTTTTTTCATTAATCAAGAGTATCTAAAGCAACACATGACCTTTCCGAGAGAAAACCCAGGGGGATGTGCTCCTTGTAATACCTAACGCATTCAATGAGGTAACATGAAATATTTTATCCTTACCTATTTTAGACCGCGCCCCCCTTTCACGAAAAATATCAATTTCAAAACTTGCTTTAGATTAACGCAACAGCGCATCATAAGAAGGGACGGATTGATAGCACTGTAAGCACTCGTAAGCATACTTTGAGATCCCCGGAGAGATGCCACGAAAAGACCCATTCTCGGGGTACCTCTGAGAGGGTGTTAAGCGGTAAGGGCACAGCTTTGGCGCCTGAGCCCTTTATGTAAAGGTAAGAACGACGTTCGTATAACTAACAAACAATCCCTTTAACAAAGTGATCAATCTGATCAAAGAAATCCAGCATCTCGACTAGCTGAATTGACACTGTCATTCAACTCAAAGTAGTCACACGAGTTCTCTTCAGTATAACATCATTTGAACTAGATGAAGCGTAGACATTAGCAAATTCTCGGACAAACCGACATTAGACTCCACAAAACTTAACTAGACTCATGTTTCTTCACATCGTCGTCAGGTACACAGTAATATCTTAACAAAACTCATTCATTTCTCTCCAAAGTCAGTGTTATTTCACCCATGTCATAGTAATGGATTTAACATAACGTACTAACTACGAATAAACAGGTTTCATTAACCATGAGTATCTAAAGCAACACACACATCCCCGAGGAGAAAAACCCAGGAGGGATACGCCCCCTGAAAGGTTGTAATCTTGGGAGGGGGGATCACCCCGAAGTGGTGTAAGCGGGTTACGCGGGCTCTGGGCCAGCCCGAAGGGCTGAGGCCTTAACCCCTTCGGAGGGAGTATGCCCGCTTACACCCGTAAGCGGGCTCTTGGGCCTCAGCCCGAAGGCTGAGGCCCAGCCCTCCTTCGAGGGGTAATGCCGCTTACACCCCGTCGGGGTGATCCCCCCTCTCAAGCTTCACACCCTTCAAGGGGCGCATCCTCCTGGGTTTTCTCTCGGGATGTGGTTGTGTTTGCTTTAGATACTCTTGGTTAATGAAACTGTTTATTCGTAAGTTAGGTACGTATGTTAAATATTACTATGACAGGGTGAATTAACACTGATTTGGTAGAGAATGATGACGGTTTTGTAAGTATTACTGTTGTTACCCTGCGACCGCTGGTGATAGAACATGAGTCTAGGTTAAGTTTTTGTTGAGTATTGTTAGGTTTGTCGAGAATTTTGCTAATGTCCACGTTTTTCATAGTTTAAATGATGTTATACTAGAAACGTGTGACACTTTGATGCCGCAGTGTAGATTCATAGGTCGAGATGCTGGTTCTTTGATAGATTGATCACTTTGTTAAGGGATTTGTTAGATGATACGTCTTTACCTGTTACATAAGGGCTCAGCCAAAGGGCTGTGCCCTTACCGCTTACCCCCCTTTCAGGGTACCCCGAGATGGTCCTTCGTGATCTCTCCGGGGTGATCTAAAGTAGTGCTTACAAGTGCTTACAGTGCTAATCAATCGCCTCCTGTATGATGCAGCGTTGCTTAATCTACGTTTTGAAATGATACATTTTTCTGAAAAGGGGGGCGGGGTTCTCAAATAGGGTACGGATAAAAATATTTCCAATTATCTCATGAATGCGTTAGGTATTACAAGGGAGCACATCCCCCTGGTTTTCTCTCGGAAGGTTAATGTGTTGTTAGATACTCTTGATTAGTGAAAACTGTTTGTCGATTCGTAGTTAGAGTACGTTATGTTCTATTCACTATGACCCTGTGAAAATAACACTGATTTTTGTTAGAGATGATGAGTTTTTGTAAGATATTACTGTGTTAACCGCCGATGATGTGTTAGAAACGTGAGCCTAGATTAAGTTTTTGTTGGGTATTGTTAGGTTTGCCCTAGAATTTTTGCTAATGTCTATGTTTATTCCTAGTTCAACATGATGTTCATACTCAAAACGGAAGTGACAACATTGATGAAGATGTGTTAATTCATAGGTCGAGATGCTGGTATTCTTTGATAGATTGATCATTTTGTTAAGGGATTTTGGTTAGATAAGACGCTCTTTACTGTTACATAGGGCTCAACTCAAGGGCTGTGCCTTACCCGGCTTACACCCTCTCGGGTACCCCGGAGATGGGTCTTCGTGCATCTCTCTGGGGTGATCTCAAAGTAGTGCTTACCGTGCTTACAGTGCTATCAGATATCGCCTCTGTAATGATGCGCTGTTGCTTAATCTAACAGTTTTCGAAGTATTTTTTCTGAAACGGGGGGCCGGGGTCTAAATAGGGTCAGGATAAAATATTTCAGTTCCTCATGACAAGCGTTCGGTGTTACAAGGAGCACATACCCCCCTGGGTTTTCTCTCGGAGGTGATGTGTTTGCTTTATATTCTCTTGGTTAATGAAAACTGTTTATTCGTAAGTTGGTACGTTATGTTAAATATTATATGACAATGTGAAAAATAACACTGATTTGTTAGAGACTGATCGATTTTTGTAAGAGTATTACTGTGTTAGACGCGACGATGATGTGCGTAGAAACGTAGCCTAGATTTCAGTTTTTTGTTGGTAATTGTTGGTTTGCCCTAAGGATTTTGCTAATGTCTATGCTTATTCATAGTGGTTAGTATATAAAGAAACTTATTTTTTATGCAACCCTGGTTGTTGTTGTTGTTGTTGTTGTTGTTGTGTTGTGTGTTGTTGTTGTTGTCTAACGAAGAATATATCTCTTTTTGAATGATATAGTGTCGTTCGTGCATTGTAATTCTTGTTTACTTTGCTTCTGGATTGGTTGAAAGAAAGACATCTCGTTACCTTTTAGAGTGATTTATATCATCCGAATTTCGCCAGTAGACATTTTTTGGCCTGTGTTGGTATGATGGACCTCTCATTCTGGCTTCTACGAATGTCCTCTTTACGTGACCTTTAACATAGTATTTCCAAATCAGGTGACTGATCATCCCAAAAGTGACATTGATTCACAACCCTCATACGGATCCTATCATAGTCTGTTACAAACCGTATGAGGATTGGAATAATTTAGTCAAAGTCTGCAATTGAATTCCAACGCTATATTACAAGACTTAGACTATAATAGGATTCGTATGAGGGTTGGATTCAATTTCACTTGACTTCATTAGCAAGCATTTCGAATAATGTTTCAGGATCCTCTTGGTTCAATTGGGAAGATTTTTCATTCATAACCTTATGAAGTGGAAAGGTTATTAATGAAACTTTTCCATGGACTTTTTATAGTTCTCTACAGAGATACTGCATAAATGGATAGGTGCGTAGGTTGTAATGTGAATCTTTGTTAATTTAGCAGTTTTATTCTTACTTAGAATGGCATGGTTGCCCTTTGTACATTCTATTCTTTAAGTTCTGATATGTATGTTGACCTTTATTAATATGAAAACTTTTGTTACGTTAGAGTATCACTCATGCTGGTCTGCATGATAATTACACACGGTTATAGTAAATTTTGTTACATATTAGCATGTTAATGTAAAAATTAACATTGTTATGCTTATAAAGGCTTGACAGAGTGTGAATAAGTTACGTTTTTTGGATGTTATGTTAGTTACTTTACTGGTGGTTAAGTAGGGTCCTTTGTTACAATGTTACCATTTTGTTCTTGGTTTAAAAGATGGGCTAAGTTTTTCTCGTTTGTGGGTTATTTCGTGTTCAGATGATGCTAAATCAAGCTTTATTAATGTGAAACTTTGTTACTCAGATTATTGGTTGATGTTTGGCATAAAACGAACTTGATTTTATGCTTATGTTTATTGAAAATGATACTCGAAATGTGCAATTTGAATCAATAGGATCAATAGATCAACCAGATGGTAGGAGGGTGGAAGGAGGGGGGCTGGATGGTGGTTTGATTTAGTGATTAACTGCTTTAGGGTATGATAAAAAACGTAAATTTGTAAGTTATAAACACAAGAATAAGAAATTTTATTTATTTATTTATCTATTTATTTATTTTTTATTCTTGATGGTTTCTGAAACCAATTTATTTTCGAAATCTCCCAGACCCAATACATATATACAAGGCCCAACATTGCATCAACTTCAATAAATCTTTAATAACTCGGCACGCACGGAGCCAACACGGTGCATCTGTCCCATTCTACTCCTCTGAGTCCAGACTCCTTCTTCATTCTTCGCTCCTTATTCATCTTTCATCCTTCTTCGATTCCTCCTTTGTTTTTTGCACTCTGTGCGCTCGTTTTTTCAGTCGGGACCCCTAATGGGGGTCCTAGCCACCCTATACGGTCTTATAACCCTAATATTCCGAACTTAACGACCTCGAAACACATATAAGGAAAGAACATATGTTGTTATAGCAGACTGTTTTTAACTCGGCAACGACCGGCTCCAGCACCGGTGCCACTATCCAACTCTGAATCCTTCCTCATTCTTCTTCCTGCTTGCTCCTTTCCTCCTCCTTCCTTCATCCTTTCTCTCCTTCTCTTTTTCTTCTTCTCTGTTTTTGCATTCCATGCATTTCTTCTTCTTTTTTTTTTTCAACTGGGACCGCCTCCTCCGGGGGTCGCACTGGACTCCGAGTCGAATACCCGACTCAATCTCCTTCCTCATTCTTCATCCTTCTCCTTATCTTCCTCCTCCTTCCCTCTTTCCTCCTCCTTTTCCTCTTCTTCTTCTTCTTTCCTTCCTCTGTTTTGCATTCCATGCATTTCTTCTTTCTTTTTTCAGGAAGGGAACCACCTCCGGTGGGGGTCACTGGACTCGGAACCGAACCAACTCCGAACTCCGTCTCGCATCCGACTCCAGCTCCGTCTCCGACAATCCGACTCCAATCCGTCTCCGCTCCGACTCCGAATCCGGTCTCCTCCATCCTTTCTCTGAGTTTCAGTCTCTACCATCATTCTTAATTTTTTGTGGAGCCGCATCCCCCCTTCCAGGGGAGGATGGCAGAGGGACGTATGCTCGTCTCCCGACGAGATTAGCGGGTCATCATTAGTAGCTCACATGCAAATTTGCACTCCGAATCGTTGGAACGCTAACCAGGGTTTTCAGGAACGAATTTGGACCTTGAGCTAAAGGGGTCACACCGTTCCTTAGGGTGACCTAGCCGGTCGACTAAACTCGTCTGTGATCACCGTGCTTCGGCTTGGGAATCGTTAAGCCTAATCTTTACTCACCCAACACACACACACAAGGGCGTAGCGTTATATTTCTACTTCGCTCTCGGGGGGAGCCCCTCTTATATACATCCGTACCAGCCTTGGAAATTTACACGGATTCGGTCCCTTATAACCATATATACAACTTGATATTCCAGTTTGAGAGCAAACTAGCTCTTATACTTTTTGAGAAAAGGGTGTAGGAGGTCAAAACGTAAGAATACTACAGCGATTAATCGAATGTTAATTATTGTAATTATTTTCTTTCGAGTATCATTTTTTCTGTGTTATAAACCAACAAGAGCAACTAGAAGACGGATTTAAAAGAATCCGATTTTAGGGGTAATGCGATCTCACGCTAAGATCGATGTGGCATCAAGATCCTATCGATCATTTAAAAAACCTTCTAGGAAACCAAAAAGCCCATTTGAGCGGGCTTCCGCCCCCCTTTTGGGGGTAAAATCCTTGAGTTCAGGCTCAGAACCTCGAAAGTCGGTCTTCCAGACCTAAATTCGGTCTCACCGACCTTGAAATACTTAACCTTGACACACTCACCTTGAAAAACCAAATGTTGCAAAATGTTGCTTGCAACATTTTTGCAACATTTGCAACATTCTGGCTGTGACCTTCGAAGCGTCAGTTGTCCTCCCTCATATACTTCATCCATCACCGTTTCTTCCTCAAGCATTTATTCCTCTGACATTTCATATACAGATACGATTCATGACGAACTTGTTCGCCGAGAATAGAAAGCCTCTTACTGCTTCGCGTAACTTTTTGGAGGCATGGCGATTAGGCATTCCTGGAAACAGTAAGTGTGTGCTAGGAAGGCACAAGCCAACCTACTACACCGTCCTTAGTCGCTTCTCGACAAGCAGGACACTCGATGTGGGCATTTTTTTTCTCCCCACACATAGGAATTGGGGATACAGGGAACTGTCTGTAAGATGTTGTCTAGAACAGGGTTGTGGATAATACCGGCTATGTGTATATGTCATGTTGTCTAGGAGGATGCAGTGTGGTAGAACGATAACAAAAGGCACCCTTTAGGCACCGGAATGTCATACATAACATGAAATAAATGGGATAAGGAGATAGACCAATATATTATATATACTATATATATATTATTTTACTATATATTTATATTAGTATATATACATAATATATATTTATATATAATATATATTACTATATATATAATATAATATACTATATATATAATTATAATTAGTATATATATATATATATATATAATATAATTATAATATATTATTATTAGTTATTATTCATATTATTGATTATTATTTATTATGTATTATTTATTATTATTCATTACTTATTATTATTATTATTATTCTTATTATCTATGTTATCTTATATCTATTATTATTATTATTATTATTATTTATTTTATTATTATTGAGTTTTCATATTATGATGCAAAATCCTTAATATTTGTTCAATTATCGGCAAAATAATCGGCAAACATTTGCCGATGACGGATGACGAAGCAGCCGTGAATATGCCGATCTGGCCGATGACGTGCACTCTGGGCTATTACCAATTCCATCAATAATCAATAGTAATATATATATATATTATATATATTATATCTATATAATATATAGTAGTATATATATATATATATAGTCTTATTATATTTAGTATATATATATTATTATTATATTATATATATATATACTATATGTATAGTAATATATATATAGTATATAATAATATATATTATATACTAATATATAATTATTATATAATATAGTATCAGCTAATATATATATATATATGTACGGTATATATATATATATTAATTATATATACTTAGTAGCTACTATATATATATAATATATACGTATATATATAATCTTTTCACACTATACTATGGTATATATATATAAGGTAGTATATGAAATATTTAGGAATATTATATATGAGTATATAATATATATGAGTATATATATATATTATTATATATATATATAATATTAGTTAATATATTAGTATATTATATATATATATAATATATATCTATATATTACGTTTATATATATATTATATATTATATATAGGTATATATATATTATATAATATTACATATATGATATATAATATATATATTATATAGTATATATAGTATATATATAATATATATATATTTAATATCTATATTAAATATTATAATAATATAATTATACTATATATAATACTATTATATATGTGTATATATATATATATATATATATTAATATATTATATTATAATGACTAATATACTATATTATCTATAATATATGTAGTAGTATAATATATTATATATGATATGAGATTATATATATATAAGTATATAGTATATATATAAATATGATTGATATATATTAGTATATATATAGTATATATACGAGTGATTATTCCGCTATGAAGGAAGTTAAATCTTCTGTGAGCTCATTTATTTAAAATGGGGGCCAGGCTTTGAGTACTCAGCAATTATGGGATGAGAAAACTGGGGTGTTTACAAAACTACGATTGAAGGTCTTTTTTTGGGGGACCGTGGCATGCTTAGTGGTATAAAGCCGCTCGATTTCTGGTAACTCCAGCAACGCGGAAGTTCCAGTGTTCGAATCCTGCTGATGAAGAGTACAATCTTGCTGTGACTCATTCATTAATATATATATATATTATATATATATAGTATATATATTATATATATAGTAATAAGTATATATGATATATATATATATATTCATATATATTATATATATATATATAATTAATATATATTATTATTATTGAATTTTAATATTAAATTGCAAATTCTTAATATTTGTTCAAATTAATCGCAAAATAATCGGCAAAATTTGCCGATGGACGATGACGATTGAAAAAATATGCCGTCTGGCCGAATGACGGATAACGATGACGATTAATCTTTCCATCAATAATATCTAGTATATATAATATATATAATATATATATATATAGTATATATACTATATATATAATTTATATAATATATATAGACTATATATTATATACATATATATATATATTATATATGATTATAGTATAGATAGCTGATATATACGGTATAATAGTATACCTATATTTTATATATAGTTATATATCTATAGTATATATGGTATATCATATATATATACTCATATACTTTATTATACTATTAATATATATATATATAATATATATATATATATATATCTATATACTATATATTATATACGAGGTATAGTATATATATATAAGTATACTATATATAGATAGATTATTATATATGTATAATATACTATAATATATAATAATAAATTAAGCTGGTATATATATATATATATATATACCTATGTATATATATATATACATGATATATAATATAATATATATATCTATATATGATATATCTATATATATTTATATAATTATAGAAAATCTATATATCTATATCCAGGTATATATATATATTAAGTGATATATATATATATACTATATCTATATAGTGATTATATATATATATAGTATATATATATAGGTATTATATATAGGTTATATATATAGTATATATAATATAGATAATATATATATACTAGTATATATATATATTCCGCTGATTTTTGTTAAAATCTTCTGTGACTCATTCATTAAAATGGGGGCCAGGCCTTTGAGTACTCACAGATTATGGGATGAGAAGACTGGGTGCTTTAAAAACTACGCCTGAAGCGTTCTTTTTTGGGGGACGTGGATGGGCTTAGTGGATAAACGGCTCGATTCTGTTAACTCAGGCACCGCGGAGTTCGCAAGTGTTCGAATCCTGCTGATCAGAGTAAAATCTTCTGTGACTCCTTCATTTTCATATATAGGTATTTATAATATATATATATTATATATATATATAATATATATATATAGTATATATTATATATATATACTTTATATATATAGTATATATAATATAGTATATTATATATACTTAATATATATCTTCTTTTCTTTCTTTCTTCATCTTCCTCTTTGCTCCAAAGATTGGGGTACAGGTGCGCTTAATCAGACATCGGAAAAGAAAGCACGTAGGAGACATGACAACGTCGAAAAAGAAATCCCAGCCTTATACCCCCTATTGTACCATTAATTAGTGAGAGGTCGTCACAGACAGAAAAATCCACCCTAGAGCATCATGGACCGCGACGGACCCTCACTATGGTAAATCCGTCAATGTAAGGGTTCATTCCCTGGCCAAGGTGGCCACAACCATGCCCCATACAAAACCCCGCCATTTCTCTCCTATCACGCACACCTTTATTCTCGCCTCTTGCCAAACTCGAACATTTCTCTCTATCACGACATCTCGTTCACCGACTCAATCACTTTCTCTTCGGTCTCCCGCCGGTCGGTTCCGAACACACTCTCCACTATACATCCGTTTAACCAACCGAACAGCATCCATTTTCTCCACATGACCAAACCATCTCCCCTACTTCATTTATTCTCTCATTTACCGCCTTTCTTCACTACCCAACTCTCTAATACGTTCATGCTTCATTTTTATTAATCCTTTTCACACCTAGCATGCCCTAAAGATTGTCCATCCTGAACACATTGAACTTTAGATCTACTACTTCCTTACTTCCCAGCCCTGAGTTTTACTCCTATACAGTAAAAACATACCCTCATGTAAGACTCTAGCCGCACATCAACGACTTAGTCCTTTGCATTCCCAACGATTTACATTTTGCACCAGCCACCTTCCTGCCATTGAACTTTCCTACTCACACTCTGCATCACCCGTTCCCTTCTCATCCAAGCACATCATTCAACAATATTTAAACTCAGACACTGTGCTCAGCTTGTACATCATCGTAAGGCCATAAATTGCACACTGGAGGCCTGTACCTCACTCACAACCACTAACCTTACTCTTATCTACGATTTTACTTTCAGACCCCTCCTTTTTACAGTACACCCTGCCAAATCTCTCTCTAACAAACTCTTGAAACTCGCTTCAGATCGCCAAACACAGGCCGAGAGTGGGTTAGAGCGAGAGGGGGGTAGCCAGAGGGTCGATTGGATTTATTGTGTCGTTAGCAGGATAATACGGAAGGCGGACGTTGGCCGGATTTGGCATGCGTGCGAAGCGTGGTTAGGGTTTGTCGCTGGCGACGGTAGAGGGGAGGGTGATAAGATTGAGTCTAAAGCCGCAATACAGATAGTCTACTTGACCTTGGCCTTGAAGCTTCGGGCCACCCGTGGTGCAGACGGCTCATCTTCGCCTTGCGCTAGACACATGTGCCTGCATACCCCACCGGAGGGATCTATGGAATGGCGAAAGTGTCTTTCCGATAACCACGAGCCGACTCCAATGAGTGTATCATTCGAATTAAGACAGCACCGGGACACCTCTAACAATCAGACTCGCTTGAGAGTCGCTGCACTCGACGCTGGAGATGAAGTCACAGCTAGAACGACACGAGATGTACATGACCCTCTGGCGCTCTCGCATTAGACTACAGAATTATTGTAGGATGATAGGTTATAATGGTGTCATGGGAGATGTATATCCTGAGGAGTTTAATCTTGCACGTAGGAATGAGCGAGGTGTGAGAGGATGACGTGGACCGCTGACTAGGCTTGACACTATCGGTCATACAACTTTGATTCACATTGCAGAAGCCGCGCGCTGTACAACCAACTGACCATAGTTATCACTAACCGTGCACATCGCGAGAGGAAGATAAGACGCTTCCCTATTCAACTGCTATCATACGCCTGTTGTAAACCCATAAAACCGTATGATGATATATATATATAATTATATACGGTAGCCTTAACATTAATTAAATAGAACAAGATTAATTAAGTTAATATATATATACTGATATATATTAATTATATTAAATCATAAGTTACTGAAACTAGCTTGAGTGGGGGTGGCGGTTGGTGGTGGTGCGGAGTGTGTATAAACGAGTCGAGACCTTACTTTTTTATAGACCAGAAGAGAGAGCGATATTTTGTTTTTTTAAATTATTTGTCAAGAAAAAGTTTACACATTTAGCTTATATCATACCGTATGAAGGATATGATATAAGTTGGATAGATACGACAATGGAGAGTGGCAGAGACTCGATAACCGTGCGTGAAGGTGATAATAATAGAGAACTATACGGATGAAAGAGAGAAGAGTGAATGAGGGCTGTTGGGAAGTAATATTGAGGTATCCATTTATCCAGTATATATAATACGTGATAATACGAGATAGTAATAGGTAGATTAGTATATCTTATACTATACTACGTATAATATTAATATCTATAGTATATAGGCTAACGCGATGATCACGTGTATAGAAACGTATATATAAGGACTTACGATTTTTTGCCTCGCGTTGCAGAATTGGAAATTAGAGTAGAATGGCAACTTTCCCTTACGTATCTCATCGGGATACTGACCGTAATATTTTGAAAATTTTTAAATGACAGTATTGACTACAAATAGGGAAACTTCGTAGCAATTATTGTTTCAAGTATATATTACACGATAAAATATTATAGTAAACAATTTAGAATCTTTTAAAAGTTTTTTATTTTATATTTTTCTTCGTGAAGCGCAAATTTCGATAATTGTTTTCAACTCAAATATGATAATAGTATATATATATATAGATTATATAATTATATATCTTATAGTATTATATTATATATATATTGAATATGTGATATTTGTTTGATTCTATACTATATATTATAATATATAACTATATATTTTAAGTTTTATATTATTATATTTATATTATTATTATTTAATAATTAATTGTTTATTATTTATATTATCCTCTTGTACCCAACATTGGGTGTAAGGTGTGTAACTACACCGCGGAACCAGAAAAAGTAGTAGCAAGAATAATGACGTAAGTCAGATG
>JABUQX010108531.1:0-14568 GCA_015478945.1 Trachelipus rathkii | reverse complement strand
AGAGAGAGCTGCTGTTGTATTATATCATGTTTTTGTTTTAAATTTTGTTTTTTTTTTTTTGGGGATAATCTTGGGGTTATATATAAATTCTAAGATTTTGTGTTCAGTCAGAATCTCAATTCTTTATTAAGTGTCTAAGGTTCAAGTAGCATTGAAATTATCACTCCGTGACGCCACTCTATAATTCCAACACCGTCTCAGTGTAGTATAGTTCAATTTCATCAGATCATGGAAATTAGGAGATTCCTTGGTACGTATTACGTTTTACGTAAAAATATTAATAAAATTTTGTGTTTTTACTCTTAAAAGTAGGAATTTGTAACACATGATCTTACTTGTCCATATGAAGGTTAGCTTGATTTTTAAAAAAAATAGTTTTTAGTTACAACACATAAATTAGTATTTTCAACATAGTTTGCTATACTTTTATTTTTTCTGTTAACATCTTTGGAATGCTAGTAAAAATTATTAGCCTTTGACCATATGTTGCAGAGATTCTACATATATATATATATATAATATATTATATTATATATATATATATATATATTATATAATATATATTATAGATTATTATATATATATTTATATATATATAAGGAATACTATATATATATATATATATAATATACTATATTGTTTGCAGTAAATTATGAAAAAGGAAGAATTCGGATAAAATTGGAAATGGATAGAACAGGTTGGAAAACGAAGAACAGTACAATAATTCAACTAAGACTACACAAAAGGCAATCCCTCCTACTTCCCATATTTCGCATGATGAAGAACCCACACCCAGCCCAGCACCTCGACGAGTCAAGATATGGGTCCAGATTTCGGAGCTAGCGTTTCAGTAGATGACAGTCACGAAAATGACATTGGTGGATACGTTGGACATTCATCTATGATTTCGACTGAGAAAAAGAAACAGTTACTGAAAGAGTGTTGGATTCCACCTAAGACCTATAATTTTTTGGAAGATGCTACCCACTTAAAGAGGAAATCCAATTATGAATGGTTGGAGACATATTCCACCTTGGCTGAACATACTCCAGGACACCTAAAGGAGCATTTTGCAAGTTTTGTGATTTTATTTCCACCAAATAAAAGTTTGTCAGAAGGGTCTAGGCGCTTAACAATAAGACTTTCCAAAACTAAGTATAAAAGGATCGTTCATTGCGACTTGCAAGGGGACATACAAGACACAGAGTGGTATAAAACTGCTGTTGAAGGCTGCAAGATTGTTCCTACAGGACGTGCCGCTAGACATCCAAATAAACCAGCATTCAAACGAAAATCTTAGAAAGAAAATAACGAAAGTATTATCCTCAATAATTTCATGTGTGACAATTTCTTGTACGCGCGATTTACCGCTCTCGGGGTAAGCAATGATGAGGGAGTGCTGCAAGATTTGTGCCGCTTACGAAATAGATGCCGGAGATCAGTCATTGAAAAGCCATTTTGAAAAGGGGAAGAAAAATGCCACATACCAATCCGTTCAGATTCAGAATGAGATCATTTCTCTGTGTGGTACTAATATAAAGGAAAGCATCGTTAATAAGGTAAAGGAAGCGTGCACGTATAGCTACTAGCAGATGAAACCGCTGATATTTCTGGAAAGGAACAATTTCCATAGTGTTGCGCTATTTCGACAAAGAGTCCGATGAAGTCAAAGAGGAATTTATTGACTTTGTAGAACTGAAAGCGCTTGACGCAAAAACCATTGCGAAAGCCATTGACGATTTTGTCACGACCGAAGAACTGGATCCCGAGAAATGCGTGGGCTTGGGTTTCGATGGCTGTTCTACGATGTCTGGCAAAGAAGGAGGTGTCCATGCAATATTGAGGAAAAAGTATAAAAAAAGCATTGTTCTTTCATTGCTCTTCACACAAACAAAATTTAGTAGTAAATGATTTGAACACAATACCAGAAATCCGCAATTCTGTGGGAACAATAAAGGACAGTATTACGTTTTTTCGCGAGACAGTCTTGAGAAGAAAATTAATGCCAAACATCCCAAGCCTATGCCAGACCAGATGGTCTGAACAACACAAGTGCATCAGAGTGTTTAAGGAGCACTGTTACGAATGATGGCAAGCATTAGAAAATCCTTTCCATTGTGAAAAGAAATACCGCCGCAAGGAAAAAGCTTCTTTTCAGTTGCATTCAGATGTATGTTGAGTCGTCAGTTCATCATGGCCATGATAATTGATCGCGAATACCTCTGCGATGATTAGAGCAGTTGTAATGCCCTTTTTTCCCTTCCAATCTAACGACCTTGGATATCGTCAAAACCTCGCAGCACATTCAACATATTGTGGAAATGGTTAGGAGCCATCGAAAAGGTGAAGAAAAAATATATTTATGAAGTGTTAAAAGAAGTTAATGAAATCGCCGAGCAACTGGGACTTGATCTGATATACACAGAATTTTTGGTAGGCAGGAAGCACCGCAGCAACCATCCAGAAACAAATCCCACGGAGTTCTGGAAAAGATCCTTAATAACTCCGTATCTGGATTTTATAACTTCTTCTTTGGAATTACGGTTTTCTACTAAAAATACACCTGACTTATGCATTGAACATATTCTACAATTTCCTTTCCACATGCTAACTCTAAACAATCGATGAGTTAAAGGAAAAGGACAGCTTCATTTTATAGTTTTTAAAACTTAGAAGGCATAGAAGAAGAGCTGAAACTTGGTACAAAATTTGAAGACAGAAACTGAGTAGGGAAGAACTAAAAGATCTTGTTGTTCTCCCATGTCTTAAAGGAGACTGAACCTTTTCTTTCCGTCGACGAAAAGGCTTTGATGATACTACTCGCCCAACCATGCAATCACCAGTACAGGAGAACAACCCTTTCAGTACTCTGATTAAGGATCAAGACTTTTATGCGAAGACTTATGAAGACGGACAGGTTAAAACGGACTGGCTATGATGAGTTTACACAGAAATTGTGTTTGGACAATTATGATTATTTTATTCAAACAGTAGTGATAAATTTGCGTTGAACCCAAGAAATTACTTTTTTAATAATATCAAATTTGCAACTGCTCTATATTGTGAATTTTCCATCATTGCATAATGTATTTGATATTCTATTGTTTTAATAAAATTATTATTTTTTTAAATATTAATCATTTAATTATACACACAAATGTTTCTAGTATTATGTCTTCTTTCTTATATATATACGGTATATATATTATATATAATATATATATATATTATATATAATATATATTATATATATATATATTATATATAAATTATATATATATATATATATATATATAATATATATATATATATATATATATATATATATTATATATATATATATATATATATATTATAATATTATATATATATATATATATATATTATATATAATATATATATATATATATATATAATATATATATATATATTATATATATAGAATATATATATATATCTTCTTCTTCATCTACCTTTTTTTCTCAAGAATTGGGAAGTAAGGTGCAGTTACCATGCATCGAAAAGAAAGCAGTAGTGAGGATATGATTAAAAATCGAAAAGAAGCCAGCCTTTCCGCCCCTTTCTCTACCATTAATTAGTTAAAAACTTGTCGCATATCAAAAAATCCACCCTAGAGCTTCACGGGGACCGCGACATATCTTCACTATGGTAAATCGTTCAAGTGGTGAGAGTTCATCCCTGGCCCCAGGTGCGGCCACAACCATTACCCCCTTAGAACACCCCGCCATTCTCTCCTATCATGCACCTTTCTTCTCGCCTCTGCCAAACTCCCATTTCTCTCCTGCAAACATTTGTTTACTGACTCAATCCACTTTTTCTTCGGTCTCCCAGCCAGTCTCTTCCCAACACACTCGCAACTATACATCCGCTTAACCAACGGACTATCATTCATCCTTTTCCACATGGACCAAACCATCTCAACATTACTTTCATTTATTCTCTCACCGTTTACCCCTTTCTGCACACCACACAACTCTCTAATACGTTAATTCCCTCATTTATCAATTCTTCTCACACCTAGCACGCCCTTAAAGATTGTCCATCTGAACACATGAACTTTAGATCGTATACTCTTATTCCATACCAATAGTTTCGCACTACTATACAATAAACACAGTAACAACATACCCTCATGCAAAGAACCCTAAGCGCACTTCCAGGACTTAGTCTTTTACATTCACCAACGATTAATGCACCAGCCACCTTCCTGCCATTTACAAATTTCCTACTATACACTCTGCATCATCCGTTCCCTTCTCATCCAACACATACCCTAAATATTTAAAACTCAGACACTTGTTCCAGCTGCTCATATATATATATATGGATTATATATATATATATAATATATATAATATATTATATATTATATATATACTATATATATATATATATATAATATATATATATACTATAATATTATATAAATATATATACTATATAATTATATATATAATATTATTATATATTATATATTATATATATATATATATATATAATATATATATACAAGCTTATAAAATTTTATGCTGCCCCCCTAGGTTTAAGCTGGCGAACGGCCCATGTATATATATAAATATATATATATATATATATATATATATATATATATTAATATATATATATATATATATATAATATATTTATATATAATATATATATATATATATACATAATATGTATATATATATATATATATATATATATATATTTATATTATATATAATATATATATATATATATATAGATATATATATATATATATATCCCTATTTGGTATAAAAATATACCTATATCAGAGCCCTCTTAACCACTAGGCAAATGCCTAGGGCGGCAGAATATGAGGGCGGCCCTAGGTGGCTAGAACGCGGCAGACAACAACAGCAAAAAAAAAAAAAAAAAAAAAAAAAAAAAAAAAAAAAAAAAAAAAAATATATATATATATTATATTATATATATATATATATATATATTATATATATATAAATATTATATACTATATATATATATATATATATAATATATATATATATATATATATAATATATATATTACAGTCTGTCACCACCACTCACGGCAAAGCTCATTTCAAGGAGGGTGTGTTGCACGCCTCAGAAGTTTCACACTTAACGCAAATTACGCATATGAAGCACAGACGCAAGCTTTTGAAGGAGAGGCTAAATTCAGCAGGGAAACACAGAAGATGGAGAGAATTCCACAGAACCGAGGTGGCAAAAAAGAAGGAAGCACCGCAGCGAACAGCCTGGAGTTACCAATATCCACACCAAACTCATGCGCAGACACAGCACCCTTGTGCTACGAGGGCGTCGCAAAAGTGGTGGTACGCGAGTGACAAGTTCCCTCGAGCACTACCGCTGCGGTACCTATAGAAAAGAGATAAAGACACCAAACATTGCGCCGCAAAGATAGAGGGTCAAAAGAAGTGGAAAGTAAAAACAGTTTATAGTCTTTTGGCTTTTGACTCGACCCTGTTCAAAAAGCCGGTTGAGACCAGAGCCCCCCCCAGATAATGAGAGCAGTACTCCATACGGGCGATGAGGCCCTTGTATAGCTGGAGTAACTTGAGAAGAGGAAAAAAAAGTCTTCGCAGTCTAAAACAGAACTCACAGTTTATTTGAGGGGCCGCCTAGCAACCGTTGTGATGTGAGGTTTCCAAAACATTTTTTTTGTTTATGTTTAAGGCCAAGGATGTTTATATTGCCAACAGGTCAGCATTACGAGGATGAACCGTTCGAAAAGAGATTAGGGAAAGTGGAAGGTGTTTTTAAGAGAGGGAGATTTGAGAAGTTGAGGTTTTTAAAGAATTAAATTTCACAGTTTGAAGACCACCCCACCCGGAAATCCTATCCAGATTACAGCGAGAATAGATTCGGAAAGATTAAGACGAGAGGCAATTTCTAGAAGTAAAAGAGGGAGCCAGAATTGAAATGAGTTGAAGAATGTGTTGGACGTGTGCGGCCTTCCAACACTGAGGGAAAGTGTAGTTTTGAGACATAGAGATATAGTTGAACAGGGGCGGTCAGCAGGGAGCACATTCCTCAAAATTCGGGAGGGAACGCCATCCGCGTCACCCGCCTTTCCTAACGTTCATAGATTTTAGAAGCCCATGCACCCTATCAAATGTAATCACAGGCCAAAGGCATAGGACACTGAGAGGAGAAGGAGGAGGGGGAGGAGGAATGCCAGAATCGTCCAGGCTTGAGTTAGAGGAAAAGGAACCAAAAGATTGCCTTTTCAGTTTGGAGAATTAGCAACAGGAACCGTTCAGATCGGGAATAAGAGGAGAAAGTAGATTTACAAGAAAGTTGTTAGAGATGGTTTTGGCAAAGAGGCCAGAAAGATTTGTCAGTAGGAGAGCTAAGGAGGTCAGGCCCTTTCGTTTCATGAAAGCGCGCTTTGCTCGTCGAAGAGTATCCTGCAACACGATTTCCAGCTGAATGAAAATTATTTCAAGAGAGATAGGAGAACCAGAATTTTTCCATTCCCGATACGCACTGTCTCTAGCCTGAATGGCCAGAGAACAAGCACGATCGAACCATGGTTATTGGGGGAAGAAGATTTTAGTCGAAGAAGGAATGAATCTGCTCATCCCATCAAACGATTACAGTTCCCACCTTATCGGCAGAAACCGAAGCGTCACCAGATAAAACAGTCATTCCAATTATAGTTAGTGTAGAAGCGACGTTAGGCGCAACCCAATCGGCCCGATTAAAGTGCCAGAAAAAAACGCGTAGGGCAGGATTGAAACTGTTGGAGAGAAAGTATTAAAAATTTAAGAGATATAAGGTTATGGTCAGATTTACCAATAGGAGCGAAGGTGGTGGATTTATTAGAGAGAAGCACTAGTGGGTGAAACATTAGGTCAAGTGTGCTTCAAAATTGGTTGGACGATCCGGAATGTGTGTTGTGTTCTTTAATTAGTTGCTCCAGGTCGTTGAGAATGCTGAATGATTCGGCCTCCTTCCCACCTAAATCAGTATGAGAGGACCCCAACCATTCAGTGTTGTGTGCATTGAAATCCCCCAAATATATATATATATATATATATATATATATATATATATATATATATAAAATATATATATATATATATATATATATATATAATATATATATATATATATATATAATATAATATATATATATATACTATAAACATATATCTGTATATATTATATATGTATACATAAATATATATATAATATATAGAATATAAAATATATATATATATATATATATATATATATATATATATATATATATATATATATATATATAAATTACTAAAAAAAAAATGTAAGATTTAAATCATTTAATTGGTAAAAAATGTTAGTTTACAGCTAACATGCAATTATTGTTCACATAAAAGATATGAAGCTTAGGAAATGATAGATTGAAATAAAAACCAACTCTTTAAGATAAAACATGCTAATCATTTGCATAAATTTAATAAAAATTTACATATCTGAGCAAACTCTGGAAATTTATTTTCACTCTAATCTGGTAAAATTAATACCATGTCTAACAGCCCAAGCACAAGACAAACCCATTATCTTACAATCGGGTTTCTTTTCAAGCAATGAATAAATATTTAAGGTTTCAAGTAAACAGAGTTTCAAGACCATTTGCATTTTTATGAATAAAAGTATCTGATTCTAGTTATTTTTCGCATGTTAAATATTGATGCCTAACCAGCTATGCTCTTGGGCAAATTAACTCTACTTTTTAAATTAAAAATTTGCTTTAAGGGATGCTTAGATTCAAATTTCATGGCCCAATTACTTCAAAACCCTTGCATAATGTAACATACCGTATGGTGATGTTTCAGTTTTCAAATAATTGAATGTATATGGAATGGCGTTCTTCAGCTAACGTTGACAATAGTATGCAACACTTGACTTCCATAGAAGATGTTTATAGTCTTATTCGAACCATTATTTGATATAAATGCCACTCGTGACCACTTTCAGGTATCTTTGATGAAATCATACCTTTAAAACAACGAACATTTCTGAAGTAGACATTTTTTTTAAGCGTGGCTAATTAGATTTCAGATCAACTTCGGATATGAAAGGTTTATAACATAGTCTAAATGAGAATAATCATACCAAAGTATTTTTTATTTATTAAGATAGTCTAATAAGAAAAATTTATAATGGCATAAAAGATAAAACTAATGAAAAAAAATTAAAATTAGTATATGAACTTGCCAAAGATCAGAGATAAATCAAAGTTACACACCCCTTCCAACAAATTTTGCATGATATCAATAAATATTAATTACCAATCACATGAAAACTAGGTATGTCATTAAAAACTCTCTTAACGCCAGTTGCTGGAACATTGTTTCAAACGAATAATTTTCAACTACGAAGTAAACTAGCACGTTCTTTAGTCATCGTATGCATTTCTTCTTTTTTAACTTTGTATAATCTACAACAATAACTAGCGTCAAAGCTTTCATTAAACCCTAAAATAGAAAGTAACCCTACATTATCACCAATATTTAAACAAAAAAAATTTATTTTAATCCATTTCTTCCCTTTGATATAAATATTCCACCTTCTTCTAGTCTAAGTCGTTAATTAAAGGAGCATACTTATATAATTACCATTACAAGTTTTGTGTGTAAGAACTTGATCAAAGAAAAAAAAAGACTCAGGAGGCAAAAGTATATCCCTTTTCTAAAATTTTGCTTCGTTTTAATCCTGTAGAGTGTAATTTTATCAGGATTTTAATATTTACAAAATAGGATTCAAATTCATTTGGAAATTTAGTGTCATATTTTTTTACTTCATTATAAACCTCACCTAATAAGCCAGACAAAAATTAGTTATTGAATTATTTATCTTTGTAACAAAAGCCAACAAAGTCTTAGTAATTTCCATTTTATAACTCTCAAGAGGTAAAATACCAGAAACATTTCCGTCTAAAATTAAAATAAATTCGTTGTTCTTGTGATTTTGTCGAAAATTTTCTTTATTATTATTATTTTCCCGTTTCCTTTCATTTTTAATTTCTTTCATAAGCAATATGCAGCATGATATTAGAATAAACCCCAAAATTTCGATTACAAATTTACACAAATTCTGATGAAAATTACAATTGAATCTAACTTTAATGAAAGTCTTTTTAAAGCTTTTCAATAATCCAATTTATAAGGCATTTTGGAGAATTTAGATTATAAGGAATTAAAATTTAATTGTACACAAAAATAAACTTTTAAAGATTTAAAATCAAATAAACGAGTATACTCCAGGAGAAACGCTGTCCCGTTAAGAGCTGATATCAAAAATTCCTTTTTCGAAAAATGTCCAAACATTCTTTGGTTCCACTGGATATTCGATGATAAAACCTGCATACAAAAATATAAGAATATATAGATATTAATATAATTTAAAAGTTATTCCAAAAATTAATTTTCTAATTCAAGTGACATATCATTATCACAAACATTCTTTCCCCAAGACTGGGGGTAAGGTGCGTAGCATGCACCGGAAACAGAAAAGTAGTAGAAGAATATGACGCAAGTCGAAAAGAAAGTCCAGCCTTACTGCTCCCTTTATACCTTTTAGTGAGAACTCGTCGCAGTCAGAAAAATACACCCTAGAGCTTCACGGAACCGCGACGGACCCTCACTATGGCATCTCGTCAATGTTGGGTACAGCCCTTGGCCCAGGTGGGCCACAATCATACCTCGCCATTCACTTCTATTATGCACCTTTCTTCTCCCACATGCCAAACTCACATTTCTCTCCTCCAGGCACTCCTTTACTGACTCAATCTACTTTTTCTTGGGTCGATTCCCAGCACCAGGGCTGTGGAGTCGGTGTCGGAGTCGGAGTCGCGGAGTCGGGGAGTCGGTAGTTTTGAAGAGAGTGGAAGCGGAGTCGGCAATTTTGAAAAGGGTGGAGTCGGAGTCGGTAATTTTGAAGAGATTGGAGTCGGAGTCGGAGTCGGAGTCGGAGTTGAAGTCGGTAATTTTCAAAAGGGTGGAGTTGGAGTCGGAGTCGGAGTCGTAATTTTCAAAAGGGTGGAGTCGGAGTCGGAGTCGGAGTCGGAGTCGGAGTCGGAGTCGGAGTCGGTAATTTTCAAGAGGCAGGAGTCGAAGTCGGAGTTGGAGTCGGTAATTTTGAAGAGGGTGGAGTTGGAGTCGGAGTCGGAGTCGGAAAATTTTTTGAAACCGACCCACAAACCACTGCCCAGCACACCTCACCACTATACAATCCGCTAACCAACCGACTCTCATCCATCCTTTCCACATGATGACCCAAACCCATCTCAACGTACTTTCATTTATTCTCTCATTTACCCCTTATCACACCACCCAACCCTCTAATAAGTTTATTCCTCATTTTATTTAATTCTTCTCACACTAACAACATCCCTAAGATTGTCCATCTGAACACATTGTACTTTAGTTCTATACCTCTTATTCCAGACCATAGTCTCACTACTATAAATTAACACTGGTAACTAATATATATGTATATTTATATATATATATATATATATATATATATATATATATATATATATATATTATATATACTATATATATATTATATATATATATATATATATATATATATATTATTATATAATATATATTATATATATATATATATATATATATAATATATATATATTATATAGTATTATACATATATATTTATTTAATTTATTAAATTTAATATTAAATGTATCATTTATCAAAATATTATAATTATATATTCCTGTATTGCATCTGGGCCATCTCTATGTAGAGATGTAAGAATAGCCATACCGTTTGTTCTGCATATCGTAAGAGACGACTAAATGGACAGAGGGAGAGTAGTGCGCTCGTAGCGATGAGAATACCTCCCACTGGGCTTTTGGTTTGAGGGGTATATCTCCTAACATTGCAGTGCCAAATGGTTCTATTCTTTTGTGTTCATATCCACTCTTCTTACACGGGAGTAGACTCCGAATCACAAACAGACCATGAAACATTAATATCAGTATTACAGACAATACCTTTCCATATATCCGTGTGTGGGGGAGAAGGAGTTCCTACAACGTATGTTCTACGAGTCGCAGAAGATGACTAAAGGGACAGTGGTAGTTGGGTTAGCTGCCCACTAAAACTTTTCTCTTGCTAGGTATGCTTATGCAGGTCTCGAACATGCTCATGATTGACGTAAGCGGCCTTGTATCTTTCGGAGAAAATAGAATAATCGTATGGGTACATGGAATGTCAGAAATAAATGTCGAGAAGAGGAGAGTGGTGATGGATGTATTTTGAAAGAGTAAATTTGATTTGTTTGCTGTGACTGAAACGAAGATGAAAGGAAACGGTGAAAATGAGTGGTGGTGTGATGTGAAATGTGTGTGTGTGTGTGCTGGAGTGGAGGAATGAGAGGGGGAGAGAAGGAGTTGCGATTCCGATAAGTGACCTGTGGCACAGAGCTATAGTGGATTATGTTTGTGTGAGTACTAGAATTCTAATAGTTAAATTTAAGTTTGAAAAGGTCAAGGTATGTGGGGTTGTAATATATGGTCTATCTGACGGTGATGTTGAGGAGAGTACGATTTTCTGGGATAATCTGAATGATGTTTTTAATGGGGTGAGTAGGAGCTTCAGTTTGATTGTGTTGGGCGACCTAAATGGTTGGATAAAAAAAAAAGAAAGAAAAGAGATGGTATAACAGGTAACTTTGCTGTGAAGGGAGAAATGAGAATGGTAGGAAGGTGATTGATTTCTGTAAGGAGAGAGGTGTATGTGTAAGTAATACTTTCTTCAAACAAAAGAGTATTCATAAGTATACTAAAGTTGGTGTACAGAAGTTAAAAGTATGATTGGTTTTGTGTTGGTGAAGATGGTGAAGTATGTGATGGATGTTAAATCAGTGAGGGGTTGGGGATGGGATTATCGGATCAATATGTTGTTTTATGTAAGATCAAGTTACTGTGGGCTTGGATGGAGAGGAAGGAAATAAGGAAGGAAGTGGGAAGAAATAAGAATGAGAAGTTTAGTGAATAGGGTAAGAAGGAAAAGTATTTAAGAGCGATTGCAAATAAATCAGTTAATGTGATCGAAATGAAACAAAAAATCTGGGCGGAAATGAAGGAAGCCTTTGTTAGTAGTGCAAGAGAAGTATGTTGATTTGCTAAGAAAGAAATAATCTCAGCAGTGAGTGGTGGACTGAATAGGAGATACAAGTGGTTAAAAGTAAAAGAGACGTGGTTGAATATGCTAAAATTCAATGATGAGGTATCAAAAAAAATGTGTTTGTAATTATATGAGAAGGAAAAAAGGAAGACTAAAAATTGCATACGTAGGAGGATGAAAAAATGAGGTAAATGAATAGTTAGGAAGGAGGATGAATGGGAACGTACAAGGGAATAGAAAGTCTTTTTGGAAGGAAGCGTGAAAGGTTAAGAATGAGAGTAAGGAGAATCTACATGGAATAATGAATAGGGATGGTGCTTTCGTAACTGATGAAATGGATGTGAGGGGAGTGTGGAGGGAACACTTTGAAAAGTTGCATAACATTGGCAGTAATGAAGAGGTGATAGTGAATGTGTGGGTTTGATGCTTCCAGAAGAAATGGGCATTTTGGGGATGAAGTAAATAGTAAGGAGGAGATGGCAGAGATGAAATTACTTATGAAATAATAACAGGAATGGAGGCGAGATGGTGATTGAATGGATTTCGGAGTTGTGTAACAAAGCATTTATGAAAAGTATAGTTAAGAAGGATTGGAGGAGAGCAGTAATAGTACCCTTATATAAGGGTAAGGGGGATAAGGGCAACTATACTAACTATAGGGGAATTAGTTTACTGAGATGTAGGGAATATATATGTTGATATTTTGGTTGAAAGAGTGCGTCGGGTTACTGAGGGACTGATTGGTGAAGAACATGGTGCGTTTAGAAGTGGTAGAGGATGTCTGGATCAAATTTTTACATTGAAACAAATGATTGATAAAATGAAAGCATAAATTATATTTAGGTTTTATGGATTTGCAATAGGCGTATGACAGGATTAATAGGAAGCTCTGTTGCAGGTGTTTGTGGTAGGTTTCTGAATGGAATCAAAAGTATGTATGACGATAGTAAAGCACGTGTAAGAATAAATAGAGTTGAAAGTGACTGGTTTAATATTAATAACGCAGTGAGGTAGGAATGTGTTATGTGCCTTGGTTATTTTCTTATATGGATGGGGTTATGAAAGAATTAAAGTTAGGGGTGGCAGGAAAAAAGTGTTAGAATGAAGGAGAATTGAAGAGAAAGGAGGGTACCCTGCTTATTGTTTGCGGACGATTGGTTTTGTGTGGCGAATCTGAAGAAAATTTAAGAAAATCGGTAGCGAGGTTTGACAGGGTGTGTAAAAGGAGGGGTTTGAAAGTAAATGTAGATAAGAGTAAGGTTATGGTAGTGAGTTAGGAGAGTCCGCGGTGTGAAGTCATGTTGGATGGTGAGCAACTAGAACAAGTATTAGATAAAAAGGGAACGTAGGATGCAGTGAAGGAAGCCAGAATGGTGTGCTGCGGTTTCAACGGTAAAGCGACGGAAATACAAGTTCGCGGGTCTGAGTCCTATTTCAAATCCCTAGGCAGAAATTACTCAGAGAAGTCTCCCTTGAATAGGGCTATGCCCGTGAGGTAGAACTTTAATATAAAAATATAATATATATATATATATATATATATATATATATATATATATATATATATATATATATAGTTATATATTATTATTATTATTATTATTATTATATATATATATATATATATATATATATATATATATATAGGTGCAATTAAACCCTTGGTGGATGTAAAGGGACTAAGTCTTGAGTGCGCTAGGGTATTGCATGAGCCTATGTTGTTACGTGTGTTAATTTATAGTAGTGAATCTATGATATGGAATAAAAGGTATAGATCTAAGGTACAATGTGTCCAGAGAGACAATCTTAGAGGCGCGTTAAGTGTGAGAACAATTTATAAGATGAGGAATGAACGCATTAGGGAGTTGTGTGGTGTGAAGAAAGGCGTAAATGAGAGAATAAACGAGAATACATTAACATGATTTGGTAATATGGAAAGGATGGATGATAGTCGGTTGGTTAAGCGGATGTATAGTAATGAGTGTGCTAGAAATCGACCGGCTGGGACACCGAAGAAAACGTGGATTGCGTCAGTAAAGGAATGCCTGACGGAGAGGAGTGCGAGTTTGGCTAAGGCGAGAAGAAAGGTGCATAATAGGAGTGAATGGCGGGGTTTTGAAAGGTGGGTATTTGTTGTGGGCTTTGCACAGAGGATGAACCTCACATTGTCGAGATACCATAGTGAGAGTCCGTCGCTGTCTCGTGGAACTCTAGGGTGGATTTTTCTGACTGCGACGAATTCTCACTTAAGGGTATGGAGGTGACGGTAACGGGAGGGGCTTTCATTTCGACTTGCGTCATGTTCTTCTACTACTTTTATGTTCCGGTGTATGCAATGCACCTCACCCCCTATCTGGGGAAAGGAAATAATAATA
>JABUQX010108530.1:0-16917 GCA_015478945.1 Trachelipus rathkii | reverse complement strand
GATATGACAATTGCAAGGAAGACCAAATAATGGTCTTTATGATTTAAAAACCTCTCTCTTAATGCTGATTTTAAATCATCCAAAAAATGGTTATAAAGAAATGAATGTGCGATAATAAATCTGTGGTTTGGTACAGCAATTTCAATTACCCAGCTCAGATTCCGCTTACACGTTCTTCAAAAATCTGCTGAAATTTTAATGTTTACAATATTATGATCGCTTCAAGTTTAGTTTTAACTAAAGACTTACAAGATTTGTTCTTGACAGAGACGAATTATATAAAATCTTAAATTTAACCTTTAGAATCTTCATATATTATTAACAGAAATGATACTTAAATTTTTTTGAGTGATCATAGGAAAATTTCGGGTGGGCCCTGGCCCCCTGGCCCCCTGGCCCCCTGGCCCCCTGACCCCCTGGCCCCTGGCCCCTGGCCCCCTGGCCCCCTGGCCCCCTGGCCCCCTGGCCCCCTGGCCCCTGGCCCCCTGGCCCCCCTGGCCCCCCTGGCCCGCCCCGCCCCCCCCCCCCCCCCCGCTACGCCACTGCCCCCCAATGTATTACATATAAATATATAATATATATATATATATTATAATATATTATATATATAATATATACTATATATATATTTATATATATATATATATATATATATATATATAATATATATTAATATATAATATTGATAATCTCTATATAAATTTGATTGCCACTGGCTAACAATACAATGTTAGCTGTACAGTAAATTGACTGTTTAATACTTTTCTGGGAAGTAAACACTAAAACAATAATATTAATTAATATTCCCATTTTTGGGGTCTTTCTTTAAAATAAAATAATTCTTGTTTTGAAAAGTTTTTTCCTGTATTAATGTAAATGTGAAAGAAATGACATTTACGCGGTATTTAGAAATGATGTTCTTCAGGAAATATTGAATTTCAGTTACTAGCTATTTTCCGAGTGAGTTGTGAATGTTTCAAAATTGTCTTTATATAAGGTTCAAAAGATTATACGTAAATAAAAAACACTTCTGAGTTAGCTGTTCTAACCCCATGTCAACAGGTTCAGAAAATAAATAACGGAATTTTCCTCTTTTATGAAAATAGCCCCAAATACATATAAACCTTCAAAGCCTGTTAGTTCCGAAAATGTTCCATTCATGCAAATTATAAAAGACTTAACTGACAAGGGTGATATAGATATCTTTTGTGATGTAGACATTGGCTTGTACGTAAATAAAAATATTGACAATACGATTTTAAGGAAAAGATTAATTAAATCAGCATGGAGCCAATCTCCAACTTACAAACCATTTTCACATAAAACAGGAAAAAAGAAGTAGGTCAAAGTTTTCAAATGAAGTGGTTGCAAACATTCCCAGACTTAGCAAACTTTCTATCAGTTTTCTTTTGAAAACGAACTTTAAATGTGCAATGCTTTTTATAAAATTTCTGAAACTCTCAGAAACCAGAATTCCTTAATATTCTGTTTGTTCTCCTTTTGACCAGGGCAAACTCTTTGCTAAAGACATACTACACACTTTGCACCCCAAAGTTCCGTTCTGGCATATTCCGAATCTTTAACGCTTTTTGATTTTGAGCTAATTTAAGTTGCAAATTAGCAGATGGTTGGACTAAGTTTTTGCAGTTTAGTTAACATTTTAGTCCACCATCTCGTTGTAATGTTCCCCGGATTTGGGTCTTTGAGGAGGATTAGTGATTGCAATAGGGGACTCCTGCGTACGCATTCTTCTCATCCTGCAACATATCAAGTTGGCTAACAGCACATGCAGGACCTCAAATATATTTCTGGATGAAAATACTCAGTAATTACCTAACCTTATCACTTTGTAATTAAATACTGGAAGATACAAGGGCTTTTGTCTTCGAATAAAAATGTGTTGGATTTGTTTCAGTCGACAATCATTAAGGTTTCTTAAGCAGGTCTAATTCTATAGAAAATCGTATAGTGAGTTCCAGCGAGTAACACTTAGGCTGTTTTTAAACTTTTTCTTTCCAACTTCCTTCATGAGTTTGCTCACCAGAGGTTGTAGTTTTCCTGTTGGGTTTGAAAACATTCCGCTAATTGCCTGTGCTTTGAGTATAAGTGAATCTTATTAAATAGATCTCTTTGGCACACAGAGACCAGCGAAAAGAACATTGAATACATCCCTAGTAACCAAAGGATGATTGTTTAATGTGGTGGGAAATGCATTAACGGCTGAATGTTGTAGGTCAGACTAAAGGTCATTCATTTATTCTTCAAGCAGAATTTTCCTTAGGCTGAGAGGTTTTGTCTGCAAAACATGTGTCTTACTAATTTGCATCCATCTCTTGTACAGGCCCGTAACCACAATTATCTCTGGCAATCGCGTGACCTGTTCTTCTTTTCCTCTTCGAAATCACCCGTTTAACTTGCTTAATGGATGCCATCACCCGAAAGGCTGCACAGAAACTTGCACCGTTATATCTGGTGTAATGCAGACAACCTGAAGAATATAATTTTTTTAATTTATAATTGTTTTTTGCTTTTAATTTTAATAATTATATGTTTTTTAACATTGTTATTAAAATTATCATAATTATTTTTTACTGACCTTTATGCTCAATGCCAAATTTGTTGATGAATATCCGTAATAAATTGTGGGTTAAGGACTGTTGTGCTGGTCTGAAGACACAGAATAACATTCCTATAGCTAAGGGCAGCAATCTTTCTTCTCTTTTGACATTATAGTTATTCGCATGTAATCCAGTGGACCGTCATTGCCCAGAAAACTCCCGTTGCTCCCAGTCAAGCTGATCTTTAGTTTTGTTGGGTCAACATAAACAGACCTTACTGGATAATGTTTGGTTAATCAGCCTTTCCACTATGTTACAATATAAACATCAAGACCCTCATCACTTTCTTCTTGGAGGGGAGATGGAATAAAATTCAGTAGTTATAGTGTGATACAGGAACTCGGATCAAAGAAAAACTCCAGACTTCTCACAATGTGTTAGTAGAGCCAGAATGTCATTGTAGCAGACAATCTAGAGCAGGAATTAATATTATTTGATGAGAAATGATATATTAATGACAAATGAAATACTATTTGATATTTCAAAACAATTCTAATAATATGGGACTCTATTAAACTGTTTAGCTTTTTAACCTTTTAGTTGTTTGAATACCACTTATATAAATGTTATGTATATAGCGGACTTAAAATATATAAACATCATTACTTGATATTAACCAAGCCAATGCTCTAAGATTGCACTCTTTCTGTTTTAATATTTTTTCGACATAGACTAGTAAGGAATTGAGTGGGGTCTGACGCCTTTTGCTGAGAAGCTCCTCCTGTCTGACTGAGCTCCTTCCGACTCCCGCTAATTGACCAAGTTCAGTGAAAGTCATTTTGGGGATACAAATGAAGGAAATGTTTATTAAAAAAATTACAAACTAATAAAAGAAGACATACTATGAAAATTAAAAATATGTTGAAATATTTATTGGTTGAATTATTAAAATTAAAAAAAAGAAATAAAATCAAATGAAAAAGTATCAGTTTAAGTGTAACTTGCGATCCTTAAAGGAGTAGCTGTGATTTCAAGCTATGTGTTGATTTCATGTCATGAGACCTGAAAGTTTTTCTTTTTTTTTGTTAATTTTTTTTTTTACAGTTGGCACCACTATGTAATCTTTCCCTTGTATATCACTCTATTGCCCTCAAATATACTCCTCTTTGCTCTTGACAGACCCAAAGTACTTGCATAAGATGGGGCCATAGGTGTTCCAAGTCATTTCTTCACATGCTCTAAAAGCTTTTTGTTTTTCTATGATGAAGTACAGGCAAGCATAACACTCAATATTATTTCTAAGAGGTTCCCTGCACTTCGACGACTGTTCACGGTTTCGCAATTCTTTCCCTTTAAGTATTTGAAATCATATCTGTTTATCACCAATTTAAACACAAAAGCCTACTAAAAAGTTAATACGCTCCAATCACACTAGATAAACCAATAAAGTGTCTTAGATAAAATTGGCATATTTAATAATAAATAATTAATAATTAATAATAATAATAATAATAAATAATAATTAATAAATAATAATAATAATTAATAATAAAATAATAATAATAATAATATATAATAAAGATAATAAATTAATAATAATTTAATAAATAATGAATAATGATAATAGATAATAAAAATAATAACAATAAATAATTAATAAGTAATTTATGTATCATATATATATAAATATTATATATATTATATATACTATAAATATATGTAAAATATTAGGAACTTGTATATATATATATTATGAATATATATATAATATGATATATATAATATATATAGTATTATAAAATTATATATAATATAATATGCAGATGATAATATATTATATAATATATATATATATACTATCATATACTAACAGTATATCTGGTATTAACTATTATACCTATAATATATATATATAATTATCTTATAATTATATAATTTATTAAAAGCACAAATTATTGTAGTATAAGAGGCGCAAATTGCGAAGTTTTGCGCTCCTTTTAAAAAAGTTAGTTGAACGCAAAATGCAAAAGAGCCACACTTTTCGAAATTTCGCGCAAACAGCAGAAAACACACATTTTTCAGGCCCAATAGGCGCAAATTGCGCTTTGCTTCTGGCTTATCCTTCACGGCTCTGATCATAGGTATTTATAAAATAATAAAGTTAAAATTTATTAACATTCTTATAATACAAAATTTTATATATTGCTCATATACTATAATTATAGAAGTGGATACAATATATTATATATAATAAGTAAATATAATATACTATATATAATAATAAGATATATATTCATATATATATTAGAATATATATATATATTTAATATAAAATAATACATAAAAAAATAGAGTAGAATTTAGTAAACTTAACATGTAATATATAATAAAATATATAAATATAAGTTAGGATTAAAATTTCTAGATAGGATAATAATAAGAAAAATATATATATATATACATAATAATATATATATATATATATAAATATATATAAGATATGATCTGACTGTTTCGAAGATGGACGGATTAAAAATAGAAAGGAGAAAAAAAGAGAGAAGAAACTAGGAGAACAACAGAGAAGAAACTAGAAACTGGAAGAAACAAACATTAGAAGAAAACTTGAACTAAGGACTTGAAGGGCCTGCAATGAAGCTTCAAAGTTAAAGTCTTTATAATTGCCTTCTTCAGAAAATTCAAGAATGAGAGATGGTTTTGAATGAAGGAACCTTGGGCCAGATATAAATCACGTGACAAAGAATTTAACGACTAAAATCAAATAATTAACTTTTATTTATTAAATTCGAACGCAAAGTAAGTAAGATTATTTCCCATTTTGACTAAAATTTGTTGGAGCGGGAAGTGCAAATTATTCAAGCAAGATTTCTTCTTTATTAATACTTAATAATTAAAGAACTATAATAAAAATAATATTTATTCTGAAAAAAAAAGGTGAAAGACGGATTGGCTTTATATTTCAAGCAAGGCTTAGTTTCTATATGAATTATTTAATTAAAGAAATTAAATTTGAATTATAAAGTTAAAACACAATCGAAATTGTAACTATTAAATAATGAAAGAATATTGTACACATATCTTTATTTTTAGAAGCTTAGACCTCTTTCGCTCCTGCTACTAAGAGCAGGAGAAAACAACATCTTATGTTACACAAATATATAATATATATATATATATATATATATATATATATATTATAATATATATTATATATAATATATATATAGGTATATATATTATATTTATAGAAAATATATAATAAAAATATTATTAATATTTACCATATATATTACATATAGTAATTATAGGTATATATAATATATATATTTATAATAGATATAAATATTAGGACCTTTTTCTTGGAGTATTTTACAGCTAGGGTCACCAGGTTTTTGAATTTATTATTTGTTATTTTTTCTGTAATAATATTTTTATATCTTCAAATGTACCAACAATGAATTTCAGTGGTAACGGGACGATGATTAAAAAAATAATATAAAGGGACCAGTTAACGTTTTTTACGGATCCTGATTAACTTCTAAAAAAAATTTTTTTTTTTTTTTAACTAAAGGAATACACCAAGGGTAAAACCTGGGACAAAGATTGGCATGGATGTATCAAGGGGGTCTCTCGAGCCTTCCGGAAGGGAGGAACGGCAGGAGACAGGGCCGGTAGCCGACTATTTCCCCCCCTCCTGGAGCCACGGAGGGTCTCCGCGAACCCCCGCTGCGTTTGCAGATATTGGAGATCAGCAGGGGTATCCTCCGGACCCACTCCCCGTAACGGCTACGAGCCCCCTAATTTTTTTTAATTTTTTTATATTATTTTTTATTTTTATTATTTTTTCTTACACATTTGTTAATAAGCGTTATTACGACTGATTCCAGAAATATGTAAATAGGTATTTTCCTGGTAAGCTGTGCGTACTATTTTGAGATATTTAATTTTATTGAAAAAAAAATGTTTTCATTGATTTCTTTGCAGAAATTATTTATTTCGCTAAAAATAAGAAAAAGTACGCGATTCCCCAAATAATGTAGGGGATATGAGATTTTTACTGGTTAAAGTGTCGATACTATTTCGAGATATTTCATTTTTAAAACAATACTTAACATAAATTAAAGAATGAGATTTGTTAAAAATTGAATAAATTGATAAAAAAGTTAGCTTCGAACTTTTGTCCTCGAATCAATGCCCGGGTTAAAACCAGCTTGAAAGTCAAGTGATGGTATTCATTAGTAGCGGAAAGAATGTGATTATTAAAAAACAGACAGAAAAAAAAATGGATCTAAAAACTCGCACCCAAGCGGAGGAAAGATAACACAGAGAAAAGGGGGACGGGTTATATAAAAAACATGAGATTTACCAGTCTAGGTAAGATAACTAAAATATAGAGCGTGAATAGCAGACCTGAGTGAATGTATGAATATTATATATATATATATATATTTATAGTTAATAAATGAATATCTTCAGTGTCTAATCTCAAGATGTATAGTAGTTACTTATAAGAGAGATTAGTTATAATTATGTTAAATAATATATATTAAAGAATAATATATCAATTAGTGCCCCACTCACTTAGTGAATAATAAGGTAATAAAGGAGTAAATATAAGAATAAAAGAAGATTAATATGGGAAACGAGTGGAGTGAGAGATAGTAGAATAAGTTATGAGAAAGTTAAATAGAGAAGATGTCGAGTTTTCATGGAATTATTCTCAAGGAGTAATTGGTAGACCCCATTCTGGAAACTTAAGAGTAAATAATTATAAGATAAGTAATATATATATATCAGTTAAAAGGATGAGAAGGGCGAAAGTCCATGGCAGACTATGTGGATTCAAGTAAATGACCGATCAGAATCAACGTGTAGTGTAGATAGGAAATAGAAAATAATGTTTTCGAATCCAAGGAGATCCGAATTCCGTGAATATAAAATCGTCCGTAAAGCATCCTATCGGAATGTTCAGAATCCGAATTGTCGTGCGAAATCCGATGGATGTGAATAATGAAAATCATCGAATTACCGGAATTCGTAAAAGTCCGAAGGTCGCATGTGTAGGATGTAGAAGAGCAAAGGTAAATGGCCGTAAAATCCTTGAATCCGAAGTCCGGACATTCGAAATCCAGAATCCCGAGGAAGATTCGATAATCCAGTGTGAACCATTAGAAATTAAAGGAAGTAAAACAAAATGTAAATAGCTAATGCGCTAAGACCACAAATTAATGTACGGGTAAGTTATCTTCATCTGAGCAAGTATAATATGGGAATATTATAAAGAAGAAATATACATAGTTCAAATTATTCATTTCTAGCTTACAGTTACTTATATAACAAACGCTGACACGGTAAAGAGCAAGTAATGTATCTAAAGATCAATAATGTATCTAAAGATTAAGTAATGTATTGTCAAAACCTACATATTTATGGCGGCGTAGAGAATAGCCCGTTCCTCCACTATACGGTAATTCATGTAGGGGTAAGGGGATAATAAGTAGAAAACCGAAAATATATGATTATATGTGAGATAAAATATTATATCGATAATAGAAGCCTATATCCTACTAAGACGATCGAACATCAAGAACAAACTATCATCTAAATACTTTGCAACACATAAACTATATATCACCAAGAGAAGTAAACCTCATATTTTGATAGTTACTAAAAAATAATACAAATATAATACGCATAAAATATAAATACCAAACACCAAAAGGTATAAGCTAAATAATAGACCAATATATAGTATAAGATATACAAGGAAAAATAAGGAATTATATGCAGGATGTAAAAATAATATCCGTGGAACAGAAAGTAAGGTCCCAATGATACATCACAGTAAAGCGATCGAAAAGAAAAAAACCGAACCACCTCCAAACGACGGCAATGGAAGTTCGTAGGAAAAACAAAACAATAAAATAACACAGAGGGAACAAAACTAACCTTTAAAAACTATAGCTAGATAATAGGAGTGGTGCGAATCGCGATAGGGAAAGGAGGAATGAAGAGGGGGCAGCAAATGACCAACCCCTAGAGAAGAGTGAATATATATATATAACTTATAGAACAAGAAAGAAATAAGAGATATATTAGAAAGAATAAAGAAATAGCTGGGAGTACTAATAGCATTTCAATCATTGTTCGGATGCCATACCGTAACTAAAAGGATAAACAAGCAAAATTATAAAATATCAAAAGGAAAGTACGAGGTGTCAGATTATTGGCGGTATACTCTTTTGAGGAACCGAATTCGAGTAAATTTTGAGTAGTACGTAATAATTCAGCGGATAACCTACTAGAGACCGCCAGAAAGAAGACTTTCTTTACTTATTGGGCGCTCGCCTACTTGTGGTAGGCAGGAATGAAAGGGGTAGTGTAATGTATGGGATAAGAAAATGCTAGTAAAAATATATAGAAATACTTTAATAATATACTAGGTATATATATATAATATAATATATAATATAATATATAGATATAATAGTATAATAATATATAATAATTAAGGAAATATATATATATATATAAAGAAATATAAATATAGTAGTATATAGAATATATTAATATGTAGGTCACGATGCCCTTCTAGAAGAGCCCACAATCCATTATCATCAAAAACTACAATAGCCTATCAGAGGAAAAGGATACACATTGTTGGAATCCTGGTAAAAGCACAGCCGCTCTGATCCTCTCTATTAAACTATCGTCCTGTATAAGCTCTCACTTGTTTATTCTAAATCTAAGATCTTGAAAGCTACTTACTTTAACTCCTCATTTCCTGGCATCATCTGAGTCTCAGTTTCACCTTCCTTTCAGAAATCATCAAGTATGGGAGGCTCACGGACGCTCGGAGAAGGTGTTTCAAGGACTGTGGAGACATTAACTACGCGCTATCTTAGTTGATTGTATGGTTCTTCTGCCCGTGGTAGGGGGAAACGTATGAGGAGTCGATGGGGGATGGTGCACTCGATAATATCGGGAAAAGAGGACGTGTAGAGACTGAAGGAGAAGAAGAGAGAGGAGAATGGAGGAAATGAAATGAACGGGAGAGAGCGAGTAGTGTAGGCATGACGTCGCTACTTCTCTTAGGGAAGGGCTACGGCCTCCTTGGGTTTCCTCCATTCTCTTTGCTTACTCTTAGTCAAGGCAGATTGTGTGTGTCTACTGGGTGAACGCGATCGCGATAGTCAGGGCAGACTCAGAATGATTGATGTGAGGCTGCGTTGCATTCCTACGCTTTCGCTGTTAAATATATGTGGGTGCGGTCCTCTCGTATGGTTGCTGCGTACTTATCCTCCAGACCGGTTAGTGAGTTTCACATGTTACGGTGTGGAGTCCACAGACATACAGGACGTTAATTCATCGCTCAGCTGTACTTCTAACTCTGTTCACGTACTTATGCCGAAATGTAAAACACATTCGAATCAATCTCATATACATTAACGCGCACCTGTGCCTTTTCGAATATCATGACTGGCACCCACCTCTTTTAGCATGCTAGAGTTAGCCCTTACTCGTAATTCTGCAGCCCATTGATTCTGATTACGTGAGTATCGTTCGCCCGAGGCTAACTGCGACAATAGGGAGAAATTCGGCCGCGGGGAAGCGCGCCGCCGAGTCAAAGGCCTATAGTAGTTGAAAACGGATTACAAAACAATCTTTGAAAACTCAAAGTCTACTTACCATTACTCCCTAACATCAGAGAGACAACCTATTAAATTTACTTATCTTTTATTTTTTTGACATGTCGTTTCTTTGTTTTGATAGTGAGACAACTAAATAAAATAACAAATTTCACAGGACAGACTTTTAAATGCATATTTTTAAAATACGCACCTTATTAAATATTATTATGAATATTATATAATATATAATAATTAATAATTATAGTTAATAGGGTCTGCGTTTAGTATTTACAAAAATCTAAGTATTAAAAAGCCTGTTCTCTGAAATTTAGTTCTTTTTGAGTTGTACCACTATCGATGCAAAGCAACGAAACAATCTTTCGAGAACGAGTACTAAACATAAAAGGCTAGGACTACATTAATAATATACATAACTAGAAGGTGTGTGTCATCCCTTAAATCCCTGATCTAAAACTATACAATCAAATCTATATGAACGTATGAATTATACCATCTTATCATTTTAGTTTCCATATAAATCGTTAGTGCTCAAGTATGACAACTCAAAAAAAAAATTGTGACTTTTCAAAAGAGATTGAAGAAATTTTGTTTGTTCATAGAAATATATTGTATTATAATTCTAGGAATGAAAATTACATAAAATACATTACGTATTTATGTAGTTTATTAATAATAAAACTCAAATATGAGTTGTGTCATTTCTTGTACACAGACGATTTATTTCGTTAATATTATTAAACCTTATTTCGTGCTATAAACCTTGGTTGCTTTTCCCACATAAATTAAGCTATTAAGAATTGATTATTTTTATGTTACTTCCAGGTTTGGCTGATGATAGATGAAAAAGTATCAATGATGATGATGATGGACGTGTTTCCTACAAGTTTACTTTATTAGTGTTCCAGTAGATGTAGATTATAATGTAGTTTAGAGTTTAGAATAAGTCTTATGTTCTTGTTTATGTTAATTACTTTCAGGGATGGCATTTTTGGTGATTTTTTTGATTTTTTTTTAAAAAAATCAATGTGATTTTTTTGATATTTTTGATTTTTTGGATTCGTAACGTCACACGAAATATAATTTGCAGGTTACAAATTATATATCGCGTGACGTTACGAATCTGAAAAAAAAAATAAAATAAATAAAAATCAAAAAAATAACTGATTTTTTTTAAAAAATCAAAAAAATCACCAAAAATGCCATCCCTGCTCTTAATTCTCCCCAATTCAAAACTAATCTCTTTCCTTAATCTTACATAAAACAACAACATGATTTAAAATTTCCATCACCAACCCTTTCACTTATTTAAAGTCCATCACATATTTCAACATCTTCTTCACCAACACAATATAAATCATAGTTTTCACTTTGATACCAACTCTCATATACTTATGAATACTCTTGGGCCCAAAGAATGTATTACATACATACCTCTCACTTCACAAAAAATCAATCACCTTCCTACCATTTTTATTTTCTCCCGCAACCCCAAAGGCACCTGTTACTCTCCCTTTTTTGATCACCTATCCAACCATTAAATCGCCCAACACAATCAATCTAAAACATAATTCAGATTATCCCAAAAAGTCACAGTATCCTCAACATCAGTCTCAGGTAGACCATATGTTGCAACCACACATACCTTGATCTTTTGAAACTTAAATTTAGCAAATAAAAATCAAGTACCTACACTAACAAAATAACCCATCGCACTATGCCACAGGTCACTCATCAGAATCGCAACTCCTTTTCTCCCCCTCTCATTTCTGTCCTCCACTCCAGCACACACACATTTCCCCCCACACCACTTGTCTTCGCTGCTTCCTTTCATCTATGTTTCAGTCACAGCAAGAAAATCAAACTTACCCTTTCTAAGTCCATCCATCAGTTCTCTCCTCTTCTCCTCACTATTTATTTCTTAACATTCCATGTATAAAGACAATTCATACAATTTCGCTGAAGGATAGAAGATTGCTTATGGCGATCATGACCAGCTGAAAGGTCTGCAGCATTCCTAACAAGAGATAAGTGGTAGTGGGTGGTCAACCCAACTACCAATGTGTCCCTTCAGACACCTTCTATGGCATGCAGAGCATATATTATGGGAATTATTTCTCTCCCACACAAAGGGATATATGAAGAAGGTACTGTCTGTAATAGTAATATTAGTGCTTTATGGTTTGTGATTCGTAGTCTACTACCTTGTAAGAAGAGTGTGGATATGAGCACCAGAGGGGCGAACCATTGGGCACTAGTGTCTTAGGATGTACCCTACAACCCAATGCCCAATGGGAAGTAATCGCATAGCTTCAAGAGCACTACTTCCCTCCCTATATGATATAGTATTATTATATATATAATATATATATAGTTATATATATATATATATTATATATAGTGATGCAGGTAACATCGTGGTTTAAGTCAAAATTTAAAAACTGGTAATATAATTCTATACGACTCACACCTCCTTAGGTCATTTCTGGCATAACTTCAGGTGAATCATATTACAGCATTATATTACAATACAATGTAAATGAAATAATATCAAATGTATGAGTTGAAGTCGTAACATAGCTAGATACGAAATATCTAATATATCATCATGATGAGCCTATTTTTTATACTCTACACGATGTATATATGAGAACAGGAAAAAAGATACCAGTGATTAGATATTGAGGGAAATATCTGTATATTGCTGTAAAAGATAATTATCCAAGGTTTCCATATATGAAAAAAATAATAAATGTGACTCATGAGATTACATAACTATCTACTCTCTTATTAGAACTATATTCAGCTGATATAAATATCTGTAATACTCAACAATCTCGAATAAACAGATACTAGATCCTGTATAGTATAGACGTAAAATACTCATCACCATATTTGTATGCTTATTAATATTCCTTTTATTTAGCATCTCTAATCTATATTAATATACTTAAATATATTATTTCTATTCAATATTATTTATAATTTAATACCAAATTACTATATATTATTTTGTATTTTCTTTTATAGTTGATCTGACTCTATTGTATAACCATTCATTTTATCGTATTTAATTATTAATATAATATTATCTTTTTCCCGTTATATTTTTCTATTGTTATTGTTAGTTTTTATAGAAAACTAATATTGGTTTGTTACTGAGTAGTTCACTATATCTTGAATTATCTTTGCATGATTCCTTATAGAATAAAATTTAGAATGAAGATCTTGTTCTTTATTCATCCCAAGCAAACATCCAAATACTCAACCTTGAAACAGTTCATTTCAACATGCTTGGACTTTTTAATAAATTTGAAAAAATAATTGATAAAAATAAACTAATTGTAACTGTTGTAGATTACAAAGTTAAAATTGTAAGCTAAATGATTCTCGGATTCAATTAAACCAGCTTAATAAAAGTTATTTGTAGTGGACTGGAGCTTAGTCACTACAATGGTGATCCCGGAGCGACACCCTCTTTGTATAATTCGCAACTACATCAATTGTATATTTTTTTTTACATTATTTTTTTATATTTTCATTTTATTCCAATTATTTTTTTTATTAGGAACCCAATATATCATCTTTAAGTTGTAATCTAATTTTATTTTTTATTGTTATCAGTTTACTACTACTACTACTTACTCCTACTACCACTACTACTACACTACTACTACTACCAATTGTTACTGCTCCTACACATACTAATACCTCTAATAATTTATCTGATTCTGTGTCTACTCTTTCGGACATTTCCCCTTCTTTCTTCATCACCAAATTTATCTTATCCTCCGCCTTTATATGATCAACAACAACAATATCTGTTGCAACAATCGCTGAATCAACAATTGTTGATGTCTCAACATAAACAAAACCTACATCAGCAGAGTACTCCACCGCCTCTTCCTCTTTCTGCAGCTATGCCGGCGACCACCTGGCCTATGTCGCGTGTTCCTCGTCTGACCCCACCGCAATTTCGGAGAGATGATGTTGATTTTACGATTCAGCAATTTGACATTTTCCTTGCCTCCCTTCCCACAGAATTTGATAAGGCTAATGCTTTTCTGCTCTCCATTCCCTATGAAGTTCAGAAAAAATCCCTAATCTTTTACCTTCAATCAGCTCCTCTCTCTCTCCTTATTCTACTCTTTGTGATTTATTGCGTCGCCATCTTTCTCCTTCTGATGCTACCCGTTTTCATGAATTGTTAAAACATGAAGTGTTGGGTGATTGTCTTCCTTCACAGCTTCTTACCCGTATGCTCTCTATTTCTGGTCCCCTTGCCTGATAGTAACCAATTTCTTCTTCGCACTCTCTTCTTGGACCGTCTTCCTGCCTTTGTTAGTACTCCCTTGCTCTCTCATGGTGACGCCTTGTCTCTTCAAGATTTAGCCGAACGTCGGATATTATTTTTCGTGCCAATCAATCTTTTTCTCTCCTATACTTAATTCCATTCCTTTACCTCATGGGTTCTAACTCTCGCGATTATGCTTCTTCTGCTTCTGCTGTTACTTTTTCCTTTCTCAATTTGCTACTAACTCTTCTCTTCCTTCTATATCTTCGTCTTCCGCGCTCTATCTTCCGTTCCTCTGTTCCTTCTCCTCTTCCTTTCCAGAATTCATCTTTAGACCCTCTTACTAATATTCTCACCTTGTTGAACAATATGAATGTTCAAATTCTTTCCTTGCAACAACAAATGTCTTCTATCTCTCGTTGTCAATGTCAGCAATCTTCATCTGTATCTTCTCGCACTAGATCTCGTTCTCCTTCACCTTCCCGTTCTTCATTGCCACAACCTCCTCAGGGTTCTCCTTTATGCTTCTATCTTATCATTTTGGTGTTAGAGCACGTAACTGCATTCCTCCCTGTAAATTTAAATCTGCAAATTCTCTTCAGGGAAACTCCCCTCGGGGGGAACCGTAGATCATTGCGCTCCTCCCTGTCATTTCCTCCAATGCCAATTCTGATTCGTTCCATATTCCTATTGTTTCTTATTCGTCTTGGTTTCTGCTACTACAACGGTTTCTACTCCTGTTCCTATTTCTGTTGCTATTTCTGTTTCTTATCCTGAAGTTAATGCTGTTCCTTTTGATTCTTCTTTTTCGCTATTTGATGGTGATTCTTAAAGGTTTTTCCTTATTGACTCGGGAGTAGTTTCTCTATTTTGAACGTTCATGGTTTTGGTTTCTTCTCTTCCGCTGTTGTTCTTGTCTCCCCTTCTTGGATGCATTGCTGATATGGGGGAACCATGATCCCTAATCTATTGGACTGCGTCGTTCTTTCCGTTGGACTTTTTTCTTGGCCGATGTTACGAAAAATATCATTGGTGCTGATTTTTAAGTCATTTCAATATTCTTATTGACATGGCAAATAGTTCTACTTGGATAAACACTACTTTCTCTTTCTTGTAATGCTGTTCCTTTCATTCTTCCATTTATGGTATCAATCTTCTGATTCCTCCTCTTCATTCTTTTTTCATCACTAATCATTTCTGAATTTTCTGATTTGTTCCAGCCTATTTCTAATCTTTCTACTGCATCTCACCATGTAATGCATTACATTGAGACAAAGGGTAGTCCTCCTGTTTGCAAGGCTCAACTTTCTCCAGAAAATGTTAAAATGTATGCGCGTGTTGAATTTTGAACATGCTTCTGGAAAGGGTATTGTTTCCCCTTCTACTTCTCCTTACGCTTCTCCGCTTTCACATTGTTAAAAAAAGGGCCAGATTCTTTTCGTTTGTGGGACTACCGGTTACTAAATTCTAAAAACTGTTGCTGAGACTTATTCTATTTCTCACCTTATGATTTTACTTCTTCTCTAAATGGATGTACCATTTTTTTCCCTCATTTAAAAAATCTGCCTTTCAAATCAATTCCTGTTAATCTGAAGATCTAACCTTACGACTGTATTAATCGGTCTTATAATGGAAGGTGTTATACGGTATTATAATTTTATGTCACATTATGGTTTCGTAATGCCAGTGCTTATATACTATTTCACGTATTGTAAGATCATGTTTATACGTGGTACTTTACTCACTTATTCTTATAGCTTAAGATTGATAATCTTAGTGCTTCTCGTTACTATCACGAAGAGCATTACTTTTTCATCTTCGGTTAAACTGTTTTCTCTCTCAGCAATTATCTCTAAGCTTAGTGTTCTTCTTTGAATATTAAATTTCGAGAAAATGCTATTTTAGTATGTTCGTTTCTACTTAATTTTCTTGACAAATAAATTATCTTCTTCATGGTCATTCTCTCTAACTACCTGATATATATATTACGTAGTATTTCTGCTATTCGTATAATATATTCCTCTTTATACCTTACCTCACTCAGTAAAGGAATATCTATACGTTATATTTAACTTTAGGTCTCCTTATATATATATATTAATTATCTATCGTGATTTCCTTCTCCAAGACTTGCTTGCCATATTAGATCCTGTCACTGCTTTGCTTGTTCAAGGTCGTCGGGGAAGCTCGATCAATGGTTATGGACTGATTGATGCTTGTAGACTTTATTGAACAGTATATAAGTATAAAATTTCTAATGTGATCAATATACAACACTACTTGTTATTTTCATACTGAACTAGTAGGGTGCTGAAACTACGCCTATTGTGTGGACGCCAATGAATTAATTGTGATTGGTAACGCATACTAGTAGAAGAAAACTGCAAAATATAATTAA
>JABUQX010108529.1:12500-17500 GCA_015478945.1 Trachelipus rathkii | reverse complement strand
ACGTGATAATTTTAGAAGGGCATGTGATCTTTCTTGGAAGGTCACGTGATCTTTCTTAGAAGGTCACGTGATATTTTTAGGTCACGTGATCTTTCTTGGAAGGTCACGTGATCTTTCATGGAAGGTCAAGGGATATTTCTTAGAATTTCACGTGATTTTTCTTGGGAGGTCACGTGATCTTTCTTAGGAATTCACGTGATATTTTTTAGAAGGTCATGTGATCTTTCTTGGAAGGTCACGTGATCTTTCTTAGAGAGGCATGTGATATTTTTAGAAGGTCACGTAATCTTTCTTGGAAGGTCACGCGATCTTTCTTGGAAGGTCACGTGATATTTCTTGGAAAATCACGTGATATTTCTTGGAAAGTCACGTGATCTTTCTTAGAAAGTCACGTGATCTTTCTTGGAAGGATCACGTGACCTTTCCTGGAAGGACACATGATCTTTCTTTGACGGATCACTTTATTTTTCTTTCTAAACAAGCTTATAAGACGTTGGGTGTTCTGAGGTGCCTTCAGAACTTCTTCGTGCCACTCGAGCTGTTTGCTACTTTATATGTGTGTCGTTTACACCTGTGTGGAGTATGCGTCACACGTCTGGGATTGTTCAACTCACATAGCCGCTTTTGAGAAGGTGGAGTCTAGGGTTTTTCGTATTAACAACTCTCCTGCTGTCAGAAACTCTCTCTCTCTCTCTAGTCTCTTTCTGCCCTTTGAACTATAGAATCATTCGCCTCATGCTATCGCTATTACAATGAACACTGCTCCTCTGAACCTGAACAATGAACAATGAACAATGAAAAATGAACAATGAACAATGAACAATGAACGCTGCTCCTATGAGCATTTCCGTCGTATATCTCCACCTCTGAGTATAACGCATGCGACTTTCTTTCTATTCAATCTCACTCTTTCTCTATCCAACTCTCTGTTCGATAGACTTACCCGCTATGCTCAATCTAACATGTAATCCACTGGTAAAGTCTTGAATAAACTAACTGTATCTTTTTTCCAACTTCCTATATCTTGTTCACGCTTTCAAAAGTCGTGCATTGTAAGATTCGGAAATATACTTTTATTTTTTTGTAAAAAAAAGTTTTTACCTTACGGGCATAGCCCTATTCTAGTAGGGGAACTTCTCTAGGTAATTGCTACCTAGGATCCGGATGGGGAATCAAACCCGTGTTCTTGCAATTGCGACTGTCTTTCTACTTATAACTTTATAACAGTTAGGTAACTTCAAAAAAAAGAGAACGTGCTTTCATTCACTGATATTAAAAAAAATGTTTTGCGTAAAGAAAGTAAAAAAAAAATGAAAAAGGTATCGTGTTTTAGATCTTTAAATATGACTGATACTCTGTTATATGTATGTACAGTCGCTGATATTGACAAATTACTCACCATCTGTTGATTCAGTAGGGAACTTGACCAATTCACCCATCATCAGATGATGCAGTCGGAGACATTACGTATTCCCCCAATGTCGGATGATACAGTCAATGACATTGAAAATTCACCTACGATCATTTGATGCAGTTAAGGACAATGCCAATTCACCCATGATCGGTGGATACAGTCGGGGACATTTCCAATTCACCCACCATCAGTTGATATATTGACCTATATACAAAATAATAAACATAATTTTACCTACTTCGATTGGTTAATTTAATCACATGGTAATCAAAAAAACATGTTCATATTGTATTATTATAAGAAGTTACAATATATATATATATATATATATATATTATATATACATATTACTATTTTCAGTCTTTTTATCCTTATATATATTATATATAATATATAATATATATATATATATGAATATTATATATATAATATATATATAGTATATATATATATATATATAATATATATATAACTTTTACTATTTTCATATTCAGAATAAGGAAAAATAAATAAAAATAGTGCTGAGAGTTGTTATTGTAAATTTCCCGATTTGCGACAGTCGGAAGAATGAATAGATGTTATAAAGAGAGAATTCTCTCTCTTCTCTTCTCTCTCCTCCTCTCTCTTCTCTCTCTCTCTCATCTCTCTCTCTCGTCTCCTCTCTCTCTCTCTCTCAAATAACTATTTTAAGGGCTTTTGCCGAAAACCATAAAAAGATAATGCCTTTTCGGTTTTATATTAATTGATTGTTATTGAATACTGAAAAAGGCATTTGTGAAAGCTGCCTTTTTCTCCCACCTGTTTACTCTAAATAAAGAGTTGTGGAGGCTCCGGAAGCTCAACGGGCTACTATTTCGTGTTTTTTTTTGAGACCGACTTGAAAGGGCTACTTATGTCGTTTGTGGGTGTGGGTGGGTTTGTGGCATATATATATTATATTTATATTATATATATAGTATAATATTATATAATATATATATATTTATATTATAAGATTATATATATATATATATATATATATATATATAGCGATATACAATATATCTTATATATATAATATATATATATTATATGATATATATATATATTTACTATATACTATATACTATATATATATAATATAATATATAATATATAGTAATATAATATATACATATATATATAATTATATTATATATATATATATGATATATTATATTATATAATATATAATATATATATCTAATATATATATATATATATATATATTATATATACTATATATATGATAATATATATAAGAGCTGCGACCTTACGATAGGGGCACCCTGTATCTAAAAACTGCGAATTGCTTACATAAAAAAAAGCTGAAAACATTTTTTGAATTAACGAACATTAATGCAGAAACAAAGAAATATTTTAATAAATTATCTAACAGTTTAATAAAATTCCGAAACTAAAGATACCATCTTACTGTTGGGAAACCCTTAATCACAACATTCTTATGCCCAAATAATATCTTCTATCGCTTATATCTTTTCAAGTTTTTAAGGATTAACTTTTTTATACACACATCCTGGATTTCACATGCATTTTTTTCGGCTAATATTATTAACCACTTAATCAAAATAGTGTTTTTCTGACTTCATTTTTAAAAAATTAGTTTTCAACTTAGCACTCACCCGATCCGGGGAATTCAGTGCTGGACGCGAGTTTAACAGCTCCCAGGTTCCTGGTAATAATATATTTGAAAAAATCAATACATATGTTTTCTTCACTTAATCTCATGACCAGAACCGTACATTTCAAGATCATCTTGGCGCGTCCACCTAACATATTTGGCTCGCGCAGGGGACAGCTGGAATCTTTACAGCGGACAATTTGGTCAAACACATAATCAATGCAGAGATATGTTGTGCATTATCAAAACTATATTTATTATTTTCTGTTTGCTTTCTTTTTTTCTATCGCGCTCTATTTTATTCCTTCTTCATTTTTCCCTGCCACTTTGAAAAATAGTTTCTTCTGATTTCAAAAATGTCCATTTCTCAGTTTATCCTAGTGTAGTCTCTTCAAACACGTCTTTTTAGCATTGACACGGAGTGCGCCTATTCTAGCAATGGCACGTCACTACTCGGTATATCTCCTTATACTATATATATCATTTAATTACTATAAACATATAATTATATCTACACTTACACTACATACTATATTTCATTTAATATAGTATGATAATATACTATTAGTCGAATATTAAAATCATATGCCATGGACAAGGGTAGAGCTACAGTCTCACATACTGCTTTACTATTATAGTAAATTTAATAGTTATATATATTGTAGTGAGACAGGACCTCTATTAGCAAGGTTAAAAATAAATTTGCCAAATTAGCTATACACTTTTTAAAAATCATTTTGAATAATTCGGGGGGAAAAATATTTCAATATTATAATGTATACATTGGCTTGCTAATCTAACCTACAACGATACGTCTTAACCTAATCCTACCTAACTAACCTAACCTAACATAACTAACCTAACCTAACATAACCTAACCTAACCTAACCAACCAACCTAACCTAACCTAACTTACGTTACTTAACGTAACATAACGTAACTAAATATCGTAACCTTTTTTCCTACAGCTATTAAAACCTGTATTATATATATAAATCACTACATATATATAATATATATATATATATATCTAATATATATTATAATATAATAATATTTATATATATAATATTAATATATATAATATCATATATTTATAATATAATATACTATATTCTCATTGCTCACTTGTCTCAAAACAATCAATTCTGCAACCATCCCAGTTGCATGGAATAGTCAGGCGAAGCGGGCGTTAAAACCTGTATTTTCTTTGTTCCAACATCAAGGTCAAATTATCTATCCGAAACAACACCACCAATATAATTACTATTCATTATTATTAAAGCTATTTCTGTTGTACTATTAGGATTAATATGTATTTGAGTGGGAAAATAGGAGAGACAAATCAATCAATAACAGTGTATTGAAAGCGCTTTACATCGAATCCGTTTTGGAAAGACAACTCGCTTGACTCCATTCTTTTTAAGTTTCGCGTTCCAAACTTCAAAATTGTCCATTCGATTGACAAAGTCTTACACAGTTAATTAGGAATTCCTTAAATGCTTCATTGAAAAATATACATACAAGCAACTCCTCTCTCTCCTCTCTTTCTCTCTCTCTCTCTCTCTCCTTTCTCTCTCTCAGTTCCCTCAACAACTCCATTTCATCTCTTTCTCTCCCCCTCTCTTTCTCTCTCTCTCTTCTCTCTTCTCGTCTCTCTCTCTCTCTTCGCTTCTCTCTCTCTCTCTCTCTCTCCTCTCTCTCTCTCTCTCTCTCTCTCTCTTCTCTCTCTCTCTCTCTTCTCTCTCTCTCTCTCTCTCTCTCCTCTCTCTCTTCTCTCTCTCTCCTCTCTCTCTCTCTCTCTCTCCTCTCTCTCTCTCTCTCTCTACTCTCTCTCCTCTCTTCTCTCTCTCTCTCTTCTTTACATTTCTCTGACTCACACCGCATATTTATATATATATATATAATTATATATATATATATATA
>JABUQX010108529.1:0-7500 GCA_015478945.1 Trachelipus rathkii | reverse complement strand
TGACAATGAAAAGTAGCCTTCATAATCTTTTTAAAGTAAAATATAATAATAATAATAATAATAATAATAATAATAATAATAATAATAATAATAATAATAATAATAATAATAATAATAATAATAATAATAATAATAATAATAATATTAATAATAATAATAATAAGTAATGAATAAATATAATAATTATAAAATAGTAATAATAATAATAATAATAATGAATAATAATAATTTTAAAGGAAAATATAATAATAATAATAATAATAATAATAATAATAATAATAATAATAATAATAATAATAATAATAATAATAATAATAATAATAATAATAATAATAATAATAATAATAATAATAATAATAATAATAATAATAATAATAATAAAAATAATAATAATAAAAATAATTTTAAATTGAACTGAGAAAATAAAAATAATTTAATTGAAGCATTTAAAGTTAATATAAAGCTTTCATCGTTAAATTAAAGAAGTCTTTTCGCTTTCCCTTTTAAACCCTTTGGAAAAAATAAAGACGCTTGATTCCGCCATTTCAAACTCTTTTCTTATCCTACCTGCCTCTCTTTAAATTGACGTCATCCGCTAACGTTGTTTAAAAGTTGGAACGCTTTCCCAAATGGAAATGGCAACACGATAGCTATTGCATGATCCGAAATGAGTCTATCTGGATTTCTAATGTCATGCTAGATCGGAGCTAGTGGTCTCTAATGCGCTGTTAGATCAGAAGAGCGCTACTTGCAAATAGGATACGATGTCAAACTTTCGCTCTCTCGAGTTTTAAGACAACGAAATACTATTATTATTATTATTATTATTATTATTATTATTATTATTATTATTATTATTATTATTATTATTATTATTATTATTATTATTATTATTATTATTATTATTATTATTATAATTATTATTATTATTATCTATTAAATTGAGTTCCCTTGAGCATTCTTCAAGTAGAGTTAATTTATATTTTCGAACGTTTCGATTTTTCATAAGAAGAAACTTTAATTTAGAAATGGCTTCAAACGTTTCGCGTAATGAATCAAAACAAGTCAAAAAAGGCGATCGGAAAATTCATATTTATTTTCCATTCTTATACAATATGATTATATATATCGATAATATATATATAATATATATATATATATATATATATAATACTTAAAAATCTTGGATTATAATATATATATATATATATATATATATATATTATAAATATATATATATATATATGATATCATAATATATTATATATATATATATATATATATATATGAATATATATATATATATATACATAAATAAATAACATTTGCTATTTTCAGTATTCGATAAGGAAAAATAAATAATAGTAGTGGTTGAATTTTAAATGTAAATTCGATTCGAATCTTCGCAAATGGGAATAATGGAAATAGAGAAATACTCTCTCTCTCTCTCTCTCTCTCTCTCTCTCTCTCTCTCTTCTCTCTCTCTCTCTCTCTCTCTCTCTCTCTCCTATCTCTCTCTCTCCTCTCTCTCTCTAAACTATTTTTAATGGGCTTTTGCCGAAAACCATAAAAAGGAATAATGCCTTTCGGTTTTTATATAATTGATTGTTATTGAATACTGGAATAAAGGCATTTGTGAGGCTGCTTTTCTCTCACCATTTTACTCTAAATAAAGATGTTGTGAGGCTTGGAATGCTCAAACGGCTACTATTCGTGTTTTTTCTGTGAGACGACTGAAAGAGGCTACTTTTGTGTGTGCATATATATATATATATATATATATATATATAATATGTATATATACTTATATATATATATATATATTATATATATATATTTATATATAGTATATATAATATATATATATATTTCATATATATATATATATATATATAATTATATATATATATAGCTCGAGATGGTGATTAGGGGCCCCCTGTATCTTAAAAAACTGCGATTGGCTACATAAAAACTGAGAACATTTTAATTAAGACGAACACTTTAATCAGGGAAAACCAAAGAAAAATATTTTAATAATTATAACTTTAATAAATAATTTTCCAGAAAAACTAAGGATACCATCTTACGTTTGGGAAACCTTAATTCAAAACATGTTACCCATTAAAAAAAATATGCTTTCTTTAGTATGCTTTTCAAATTTTAAGGTTAACTTGTTTAAAAAATCTTAATTTATATTTTTTTTCGATTATTAACCTTACAAATAGTTATATTTTTAAGAATTATGTTCAAGTAGCACTCACGGATCCGGGGGGTTAGATAAATTAAAAAAATAATATTTTTTTCACTTATCTCATTGCAAACCGTAGCATTTCAAGATATCTGGCGAGCCTAATATTGGGGGGATCATGTGTCAGACAATTTGGGGAACGGCGAGAATTGTTGTGCATCAAAACTATTTATATTTTTTTTTTTTTTTTTTCATCGCGCTCATTTTATTTCTTCTTCATTTTCCTGCATTAAAATGTTCTCTGATTTCAAAAATGTATTCAGTTTTTATGTAGCTTTCACAGTTTTTTAGATACAGGGTGGCCATTCTAAGCAATGACCATATATATATATATATATATATATATATATATTATATATATATATAGTATTATATATTATATATATATATATATATATTATATATATATATATATTATATATATATATAAATATATATATAGTATATATATATATTTATATATATATATGATATATATATATATTGTAGTGACAGGACCTCTATTAGCAAGTTAAAATAAATTTGCAAATTATCCTATACACTTTAAAATATTCATTGAAAATTCGAATAATGATTGTCTTCAAAGTTTATATGTATACATTTGCTGCTAATCTAACCTAACAACGTACCTTTAACCTTAATCTAACCTAACCCTAACCTCCAACCTAACATATACCTAACCTCAACCTAACAAACCTAACCTAACCTAATTAACGTTACTAACGTAAAATAACGTAAACGTAACGTAAGCCTTTTTTCCTAAGCTAGTAAAACCTGTATAGTATTTATATATATTTTTATATAAATGATAATATATATAATATATATTAATATATATAATATGATATTAATATATAATTATATATATATAGATAATTAATATTTATATATTCTTCATTGCTCACTTCTGTCTTTAAAAATCAAATAATTTTAAATCCAAGTTGCATGGAATGTCAGAGCGGCGGTAAACCGATTTTCTTTTCAACAAGAAGACTTATTCTTCGACACAACACACCAAGATATTACTATTTATTATCTAGTTAAAGCTATTTCCGTTGTAGCTATTAGGCAAGTTAATTAAGTTTGATGGAAAAAGTTTATGAGAGACAAATTCAACAATAAGGATGTTGAAAAGGCTTTTACATCCGACCGTTTGAAAACAACTTCGCCCTTGATTCAGTTCTTTATTTCGGGTTCCAAACTCCAAATCTGTCCGTCGACTTGCAAATGTCTTTACAATGAATTAGAATCCTTAAATGGTCATTGAAAATATATACATACAAGCACTCTCTCTCTCATCTCTCTCATCTCCTCTCTCTCTCCCACTCCCTACTCTCTACTCTCTCTGCTCTCACTATGACTCTCTCTCTCTCTCTCTCTCTCTCTCTCTCTCTCTCTCTCTCTCTCTCTCTCTCCCTCTCCCTTTCTTCCCCTCTCTCCTCTTTCCCTCTCTCTCTCTCTCTCTCTCTTTTCTCCTCTCTCTCTCTCCTCTCTCTCTCTCTCTCCTCTCTCTCTCTCTCTCTCTCTCTCTCTCTCTCTCTCTCTCTCTCTCTCTCTCTCTCTCTCTCTCTCTCTCTCTCTCTCTCTCTCTTTTCTTTCTCAAGTCTCTTATTTTTTATCTCTCTCTTATTTTATCTCTCTCAAGTCTCTTTATTTTTTATCTCTCTCTCTCTCTCTCTCTCTCTCTCTCTCTCTCTCTCTCTCTCATCTTCCTCTCATTTACACAATCACACGCACTCACTCTATATATAAAAATACTTATATATATATATTATATATAATATATTCATATTGTATTTTATATTTATTAAATATATAAAAATTCTATCTAGCTATAGTTATTTACATCGCTACTATATACAGCCGTAACTATATATATACTATTAATGTATATACTATATATATATACTATTACAATATATATAATATAGATATTATTCTTATATAATTATGCCTATACTATCATCCCTAAGTAATAATCTCTTAGTACCCGTATTAACTCTTACTACTATACCATAGTCTACTGATATTATAAATACGTAATCACTATATAATCTTATCAAGAAGCAAGATTACACCATAAATAGAAGTTTTGTGAAGTAAATATTTACCTTATCATTGGAACAAAAAAAAAAAAAGAGAGTGATTAGAGAATGAAGAGTGAAGAGGGAGGGGGGAGAAGAGAACAAGGAGATAAAAGAATTAAAGGAAGGATGAAGAAGCAGTATGGAGGAGAGAGAGAGAGAAGACGACGAGATGGAGAACGATGAGAGAAGAGAGAGAGGAGAGAGAGAGAAGAGAGAGAGAGGAGAGAGACGCATATTAATTAAAATATTAAATACTTCACAGAATTCTCACGATTTTCGCATATATTATTATATATATATATATAATATATATTATAATATATATATATAATATATTATAGTATATAGTATATTATAATAATATAATTATATAATCTATATATATATATATTATATATATACTATATAGTATATATATTATATATATATTTAATCACCTGTTCTTACTTGATAGTAATTATTTTTGTTTGGATATTTTTTTTTTCAGAATTCTTTTACTGTTACACATAAAACAGCACAACCACGGACCCTCCCCACACACACCACACCACCACATTAATATACTATAATTTCAATATATATATATAGATATATATATATATCATATAATATAATTATATATATATATTATATATATTATATATATATATATGTATAGTAGTATTATATATATGATATATATATATTTATTAATAGTTTTCTTCAATGCCTACTATGCTCGTTAGCTTTATAAATTATTGAGTTTTTAATTCCCATGAGGTTGACACTATACTTAACACTATCGAAGAAGTTTACTTTATATGGAACTATACTTTATAAAACATACGATCAATATAAGTCACAAACAGAATTAAAATATTCTTAAAATAAAACACAGTTCAGCTTTCGTGGATCGGGGGAAATCCCCATCACACTTCGCCATGGAACTAGGCAGCTGGTAGAGAGTAGGTGGCAATTTCGACTTCCAATTTTCTGGTACTTGTTCTATTATCGAATATACTTTTTTTAAAGGTTACTAGTGAACTGGCATTCTTTAAGTATTTTTGTAATTTATGTCAATATGATTCCCTGTTAGTAGATTAAAGTTGTTAGAGTTGCAATAATAAATGATTCTGTGATTTGCGAATTTCTGTATTTTGAATAGTTTTAATTATTTCTGGAGTATTTATATCTATACGATGGTTGCAGTTTTGTCTATGCTTTACTAGTGATGAACTTTGTTTATCTTTTTGTAAATCATTTTTATGTTGGTAGAATCTTGTAGTGAAGTTATTCGTTTCCCCAATATATTTGCTGTGACAATCTTTACATTTAATTTTATATATTCCTGCATTTTATTTATTCCTGCATGCTAATACCTAGAACCAACAATACAAATAAAAATGCAGGAATATATAAAATTAAATGTATGGATTGTCACAGCAAATATATTGGAGAAACAAATAACTTCACTATAAGATTTGGCCAACATAAAGATGATTTACAAAAAGATAAACAAAGCTCATCACTAGTAAAACATAGACAAAACTGCAACCATCGTATCGATATAAATACTCCAGAAATAATTAAAACTATTCAAAATAAAGAAATACGTAAAATCACAGAATCATTCATTATAAGCAACTCTAACATCTTTAATCTACAACAAGGTGAAATCATCATTGACAAATTAACAACAAATATTAAAAGAATCCAATTCATTTTTTAAAACCTTTTAAAAAAAAATTATAATTCGATAATAGAACAGTAAGCCAGAAAATTGGAAGGTCGAAATTGCACAACTCTTTACAAGTGCCTTAGTTCTGACGGAAGTGTGAGCGGATCCGGATCCATGAGAAGCTCGAGCCTGTGTTTATATTTAAAGAATATTTTAAGATTATTTTGTGACCTTATGCTTATGTATGTTTTAAAGTATGTTCCGATATAAAGGATAACTTCTTCATAGTGATCTTCTTTATGTGAGCAACCTCTAAGGAATAAAAAAACAATATATATATATATATATATATATATAATATAATATATTATATATATAATTATATATATAATATATATATATGATTATATATATTAATATATATATAATATATATATATATATAATAATATATATATATATAATATATAGTATATATATATATTATATATATATTATTATTATATATAATATATATAATATATATATATATATATATATATCTATAGAATATATAATTAATATATATATATTATATATATTATAGTATATATATATAATACTCATAATATCATACTATATTATATATTATATATAATATATAGTAGTAAGGGGTCGGACAACCGTCCTCTAAAACTGAAACTCTGCGAAGTGCAACGGAAGTGGCTGTTGCAAAAGCAACATTTGCACTTTTTGTTTTTCTAGCTTGACGTGTCAAGGTTAGGGTTTTTAAGGTCGGTGAGACCGAATTTAAGGTCTGGAAGACCGACTTCCGAGGTTTTGAGCCTGAACTCAAGGGTTTTACCCCCAAAAGGGGGGCGGAGCCTCCTAAAGGTTTTTTTTTGGTCCCTACGAAGGTTTTAAAATTAATCGATTAGATACATTTTGGTCATGGTCTCAATCGATTTATTCGGATATTTTTTTACCCCTATATCCGATGTTTAAATCGTCTCTCGTGCTCTGGTTGACTGAAAAATATAATCGAAAGAAAATTATTAATAACATTCATTCGATATATCGCTGTAGTTGAGGAGCGGTATTGGATGGGACTGGAATCCTGGAAATCCTGGAATCCTGGAAGGATTCCAGGAACCTGGAAACTGGAAAGTGACTTCCTTTAAACTGGAAACTGGAAAAAATCGTTGAATAACCGAATAACAATAATAAAAAAATTAAATAATTAAATAATTAAAAATAAATAAATAGTAAATGTTTAATTAACGATTATTATTTTCTTCGCCATGCATGTCCCCGCACCGAATGCGTTATCACTCTGCACCGCACCGCACTGCACCACATTGCTACGCGAAGCGTGTGATGGGGCTGAGCCCCAAAACCTGGAAATGATCGCAGAAGGTTGAAATTTGGAGATGGTATAGAGAAGGATGGAGTAAGTAGGATTCGGATCCGGATCCAGAACCGGCTCCTATGCTTGCTCCGGTGCGGTGCTGGGTTAGTAAATATTTGTAT
>JABUQX010108528.1:15000-17500 GCA_015478945.1 Trachelipus rathkii | reverse complement strand
TTGATACCCACTAGAGCATTCAGTAGAAAAAGAAAAATACAAGGTATAGGCAGCTAGCCTAACTAACGAAAATATAAATGAGCTGACTCAAAAGATTGATTGTGGAAAGATTTTGAAGTTCCCCTCCAATGTACTAAGAACTCTCATATGCGGGAGTATTATGAAATTTCTCTTTGTGGTTATTTGTTACTTTGCCAAAATCTACAACACACAAAACCTGTTCATTTTTCTAAGAATCACCATAAATGCGTGAAAATAAAATTTGACTGTTCGAGATAACTTTCTCCAACTGTCTTGTACCCAATTAAAAACGTCCTGGAGATACCTGTGAGGAAGATGGTAAGATCTACTGTGGATGTTATGCGAAGTGTCATCTTTTGACGCAACAGAAAATTCGGTAATATCGGTAACTCCAACAGGATTATTAGATAAAGAGATGAAATCTCGATTTTTTGACAAAGAAGTTCGACATTTCATTTAATTGTTCAGAATTTCTAATAACACAAACTTTTCCTCTTTAAGAGAAGCAGGTAGAAACAATTCTGATATACTGCCTACATTTTCAGCAATAGATTTCCCTTAGAAAAAGTTACAGCACAAAGAGACTGTACATTGGGAAGAATGAATAGAATTCGTCTGTTTTGGAGAATGTGTGATGCAGTAGTAAGGATATGTTTGCTCAAATGAAATAATCACCTCCCACATTTAATATATTTCTAAAAAGAATATTATTGTTTTACAAAGATCCAAAAAGTTTATTAACAAAGAAAAGCGAATATTGGATCTTCTTATTATCAGTTACTAAAACAAAGCCTATTTGGAGAACTTTCGCAAAGCTCATCTTGCATCACAAGATGTGTTTGTATAGATTCCTATAAGGTTATATCATTAGATAAGAACATTATATTTAATATCGACCTCAATAATAAGATCATTTACAGTACAATGGAAAATTCATTTGCAATACATGTGTTCTTAGTATTAGAACAAGTGTTAGGATTATTTTGATTATTTAAACATTAAAAATATTTAAAATTTTTCTATAAAGTGATTTTTGGCTAAAGTGGTCTCAATCAATATTGAATTTACAATGTTTAAATCATTTTTCAAATTTTAAAATTGGAGGCTGTGATTTTGTGCTCCGTTACTACTACTACTACTACTACACTACTACTACTACTACTACTACTACTACTACTACTACTACTACTACTACTACTACTCGTAGTAGTAGTAGTAGTAGTAGTAGTAGTAGTAGTAGTAGTAGTAGTAGTAGTAGTGTAGTAGTAGTAGTAGTAGTAGTAGTAGTAGTAGTGGTAGTAGTAGTAGTAGTAGACATGCAAATATTAAAATGTTTATTGTATTGTTTTCTGGTGTTAAGGTTTGAAATGCATGCATTTCCTGTTTTTGGGAATAAAATATTTCAATGGAATTAAAGTAAATGAACTATCATGATTTAAATATGCACTACATTATGCAAAATTAATGAGTAATGGAATTTTAATAGGAAAGTCTAAATTTACGAGTAGTTGACTTGAGAATGAATAGGAGTTACATACCACTAAAATCTTATGCCAAAAGGAATAATTTTTACCAAAACAGTTAAAATAATCTTGCCAAGTATGGTTAATTTATTGTCTGAGATCGACTTGAGGATAAGTTTCGAATTTTGAAAAAGGAATGTTTGCTAATTAGAAAGTTGTGAATATAAAGACTTGAATCGCTATCCCTATCCAAAATTCAATGGTGGGAAATAGGAATTCAAAATTTTTAGTAAGAGCAATACGAAGACTTATTTCAGGATTTACTTATGGAAGAACACCTGTTAGGGATAATTTAAAGGATAAAGGAATAAATATTTGTTGTTGTACTATTATTGAACTATTATTAACTTGTATCTACTGAAATTTATGAAGATCCTCTTTTGATGAGGTCAGGTGTGAAATTTCCATTTCGGGTTTTCCAGAATCTTTTTTCAAAAGGATATAAGAATTTACGTCGAATAATTTTTAAAGAAATAATTGAAACTTGAACTGTAGAAAGATGGGTCTACTATTAAGAAATTGTAAACAGAAAACTTTTGATTTATGATACCCAGATCAAAGCAATGTTCGAATTTCGAAACAGACTTTGGTTTGTTGTGAAAAATTAAAAATTGCAAAAATTTTTTTCTTGTTATTTGATCAACATTACATTTCTTGGGCAATTGTACCTAGGGGAGACATAATTTTGCTTAAATAATTTTTTTGTATATGTAATAGTTTTTGTGCCAATGGGCATAGAATAAATTTTCTGAATTTTTTTTTTTTTTTTTTTTTTTTGGGGGGGGGGGAATATACAGAACAATTATCTAAATAAAAAACTATATACGCCCTTATAATTTGATATTGATTGGATGAGAATAAAAAAAAGTTTCGCAATTTTTCAGTTTCTCAAAAAAAAAATTTTTTGGGAAAAACTGAAAAATTCCGATAATTTTTTCTTCTCATTCAATTAATTT
>JABUQX010108528.1:0-5000 GCA_015478945.1 Trachelipus rathkii | reverse complement strand
CTAGACGTTAATATGTGCTTCAGATATACTCCAATATAATTCTGTATTGTTGGATAAGGAATTAGTGTGATCCAGCCACTATCACCTTTAGAAGCAAAAATCCTAAATTTATTCAACCTTCCTGCTGCCAACGTTTCGCACCATGCGTAAGCTTCAGGAATACTTTCACTCAGGGAATTGGGTCAGCAAGAAACTGAGGTCCATTCCATGCTGAATATTTTAACCACTAACAAGCAGGAAGTCAAAATTCCTCCTCTAAGTGTAAAAGCTTTTCGGGAGGAACTGCCCATCTTCAGTTTCGATATTTCCTGCTTTCATTCGAAAATATCATCGGGTGCAGACGTGACCTCTCTGAAGTTGCCAAGCTTCAATATCTGAAATCGCATCTCCCTGGCTTAGCCCAGAAGGATATGGATCACCTCTCAAATATAGAAGCAAATTATGAAGTAGCTTTACAGATATTGAAGGATCTGTATATGCCGATCCCTTCATTATCTATTCTTTACTAAGCAAAATATATTCTGATCCTGCTTTGGATTTAAAGCAGTGAGAACTTTCGTAGCAGAGGTACGGGCTCACATCCACGAGTTAAGAGAGTTCTCTATGAATTTTTTAGAGGAATATTCAGAGGGGTGTTAACTTTTCAGTCATATTTAAGTTGATAAGTTTCCTCAAAATTTCTTAAGAGATATGAAAATCACTACCAGTGTAGGTTACCCATCTATCATTATCATTTTTTAGCAATATCATACGATCTTGAAGTCTATGGAAAGGATGAAGAATAAACCTCTCTCCTCTTCTACTTCGTCAAAGAAGTCCTATTCTTCACCTCCCAGCAAAAAGAAGACTTCCTATTATGTTTCAAAAGTTTTAAAAAAGTGCTCCATGCAGGAACGAACCCCATTTTTTCTAAGAGATTCTAAAACTATAAACGAAACATATTCAGTTAAGTGTAAGCTTTGTGAGGGTACTTATTTCATATCTTCTTGCTTGCCAGTTCAGCTGCTAGAAGAAAGCGTTGCAATGTCTTAGGACTTTGTGCCTGCTGCAGCAGCACAAAACATGCAAACGTCATCATGTCCAGCAAGGATGTATGGCCCTAACTTACCGTGCGTCTTGTGTAAAAGCAAGACTCACATCACTGCTCTTTGCCATTCAGTCGTTAAACTCTGTAATAAAGGAAAAGAACGCAAACCCATTGATGAACTTTTTACGCTATCATCTGTTGCCACATTAACAGATGATGATACCAGCCGCGAGCATCTATGCATCAATGCTGGATAAAATCCATCGGGCAACATTCTCCCAACTGTTTCTCTTAAGGTTAAAAAAGGAAATAAACTTGTAGCGGTCCTCTGTTTTCTTGATTTTTATTCCCAGAGGAGCTACTGTCATAGCGGAGTCCTGGAGAAGTTAGGAGTGGGAGAAAAGTCCAGGGCAATGCATTCCATTGACCTGGATCAGAACCTCTGTTGTGATTCTTTTTTAGAAAAACCCCATGCTAATAGACTCTGATCTTAGCATCGGATTTGAAGTAAAAGAGTTAATGGAAGCCGACTACAAAATCAGACGCATCGGATATAGGACTGATGATCGTTTCTACTACAAAGGCCGACATGAGGATAGTGGTGAAAATGTGGAATGTCTTCCGGGGATAGATTCATTATACCTGATGAAACATTTCAAAGTTCTCAACTGCTTGAGAGGAAGTGCTCTTAATTCCTGCCATGGATTCATACCCTTCGGACCTGTCAAGAGTTCTTTAACTCTCTCTCAAACACAGGCCAACAAAAAAAATTTTTTTTTGGTCCCTAGGATTTTATAGCTGATTTTAACTATATTTAGATCGCCAAATCGAAATATGGAATCAGTTTTTCCTTATCAGCTCTACTTTTTTAGATATGTGTTTTTTAACGTTCATTTTTACACGAAATGTGCAGTTCTAACTTCATTTTGTGCACTTATAAAGAACATATACAAGGATTGGTTTCGGTATATATTCCCCTATTGTCAGTCTGCCATCCATTTACTTTCAGGAAAATTCACCATATGGAGTAAGTCTCCGGTAAATTAAGTTAACTTGAACTCTCTAACTAGGTGAGTTTAGTTTATGTGTTCTCACCGTGCAAAGTAGATCGTAGTTGGCCTTTCGTGGTATTTGTGCTTAGGAAAGAGTTGTTATAAAGTTAACCTAAAACGTAGTGTGTGGTAGATTGTTTGTTTGGTGTTGTTGAATAGAAATAAAATGAGTTCAAGTAGAAGTTGTGTAAATCATCCTAATGTTTTTTTTTTTTTTTTTTTTTTTTTTTTTTTTTTTTTTTTTACATTTATGAGGAGAACACACGTTAAAAGAAAATGAAAAAATTGTTAGTGACTTTGTAAAGAGAACTTATCTTGGATACTTTGGTGTTAGGCTTGGTGTTAGGTATAAAACTTGGGCACCGCATGAAGTCTGTAAAACTTGTACAGAACATTTACGACAGTGGACTACCGGGAAAAGAAAAAGTCTTAAATTCGGCGTAGCGATGGTTTGGAGAGAACCGAAAAACAACATCGATGAGTGCTATTTCTGTCTGGTAGATATTATTAAAATCGATCGAAACAAGCGTGACAAATGGACTTATCCCGATTTAGACTCTGCCCTCACTCAGAGGAAGTGACGATCCCAACGTTTCACCAGCTACCAGACCTCTGTGAGGATGAGTGTTGTCACTCTGATCACCCTTCTGATACTAATGAAGGTGACAGTGATAATTACGAGAGGATATCATCAATTCCTCAATGTTTCAACCAAGATGAGTTAAATGACCTCACCAGAGATCTCAACCAGTTGAAAGAAGCGTCTGAATTACTTGCTTCCAGTTTGAACGCCAAAAATTTATAGGAACAAGGAATCAAAATTACCTTTTACCGTACAAGAGAAATGGTCTGCTACCGTTCTTCTCACAAGCTAACAATCTTCTATTTTGTCACAAAATTAAAGGACTCATTGAAAAAATGGGTCTTCCTGAATATTGTCCAGACGATTGGCGCCTATTTATTGACCGATCAATGTGGTTTGAAATGTGTACTTCTACAAAATGGGAACCAATAGGGTTCAATATCAATTACTCACTCAACGAAAATGAAAGAAGAATACAACATCATAGCTTTGGTTTTGGAGAAGATAAGGTATCATGAACATCAATGAGTGATTTGTGTGGACTTAAAAATGATCAACTTGCTCCTTGGACAGCAAAGTGGCCACACCAAATAATCTTGTTTCTTGAGCTTTTGGGATAGAAGAGACAACACACACCACTAGGTTAAAAAAGAGTGGCCTAACAGAGAGAACATGGACATTGAGGAAAAGAATGTTTTCAACGACCCTTTAGTTGAAGGAAAGAAAATCATCCGTCCTCCACTACCTATCAAGCTGGGACTTATTAAATAGTTTGTAAAGGCTCTTGATAGAAACGGATCATGCTTTGAATATATAGGAAAAAAATTTCCACAGTTGAGTAATGAAAAAATAAAAGCTGGAATATTTGACGTCTCACAAATAAGAAAACTAATTAACGATCCTGCTTTCTTAAATTTGATGAATGAGGCGGAGCGAAAAGCCTGAACCTCCTTTGTTGCAGTTGTCTGAAATTTTCTGGGCAAATGCAAAGCTGAAAACTATGTTGAACTGGTAAACGAGATGCTTAACAGTTTTAAATCCCTTGGATGTAACATGAGTATTAAGGTGCACTATTAACACAGCCACCTAGACCGTCTTCCTGAAAATTTAAGACACACCAGTGAGGAACAATGTGAAAGATTTCCCCTAGATATTAAAACTATGGATGACCGCTACCAAGGATGAAGGGATACGCACATGATGGCGGATTACTGCTGGAGTTTAAAAAGGAACTGTTCAAAAATACATTCAAGAACGTCACGGAAAAGAAGCTTCCGAAATGTTAGGTGACTAGTTGGTTTCATCGATGACATTTTCCTTTATCTTTGTATATAATATTTGTATAATATAATAATAGAAATTCCATGTTTAGTTGGTTTAATTGGATCCATGAATTTAACCTAAAAATAGTGTTAAGTATAATCACTAAAATGTTATATCTTAGAAATGTGATCTGCTAGGCAAAACCTAATGCCATATATGAATTCAGCGCATCAAATCATATGAAATGAAATCAGCTCCAAATACTCCGGCACCAAAACATGTGCTGTCAGTGAATTTAACACAATTTTCAACCTCAATTATTTTCGTAATCAAAAGGAGGAAGAAACTTCTTGACAACCACAGTTCACCCCTTCTCTCCGCCAGTCTATAAAAAAATTCCCGATACAGTCGTCAACTCTATTATAGATCCATCTCTATCCTACTTCAATCCTCTTCTTCATACACACCCTGACCTAGACCTAGACATGGGTATCGAAAATTTATATAAGTTGTAATCTATTGGCTTCAATGAGGAAGCCGATCAAGGCTCCATCGACACTATCTTCGATCGCAGATCCCATGAGGGTATAGGATTCAAGGAAGGAAAGTATTGTTGAAATTCCGTGATACGAAAATGTGTTAAAAGAGGTACCAATAAAAGATAAAACCTCGAGTCTACTTATGGGGACATCTTTCTTCAGTATCTGGCCGATGGAATCATCTAGCGCTTACAGATATCTCCGAAGAATTTTCATAAGCATCTGGATCCCCAATCTCCCTGTGGTGAAGACTGCCGAGCAGGTTATCACCAAAGTAATGCTGGTCTTCAACTTCAGCCTTCCGATTGGGAATAGTTCATCTCTTAATCAGGCGTGCTAACCCGGTTTGTATCTGATGGATTCTTTATTTAGACTGCTTTTAAAATTTAGGACTAATAAGTTTGTAGTGTTTGCGGACATCTCGAATGTATTTTTTACAAATTAGACTGTAGAAAGAGAAGAACCGTAATAGGTTCTGTTTCCTCTGGTAAGAAAATGGTGGTCTGCACACCTTTCGGTATACATCCATAATCTTT
>JABUQX010108526.1:5000-13979 GCA_015478945.1 Trachelipus rathkii | reverse complement strand
GGTCGAGAGAGGGGTGTAAGAGGGAGCTTACGCACCACTACCCCGCTCAAGCGGGAGTATCTGTTAATAATAATAAACTATAAATAGATAATATTTATATTATATTATAATATATTATATATATATCTATATATAATATATATTAAATATATATATATTACATTAATATATATATATATATTGTAAGGTATTACACGGCAAAAGGGCTCGAGCCACGGAACAGAGGACTTTTCCTCCGGAGGGAGGGCGAGAACCCCGCGACCCCAATACCAAGCGGGGTTGAACCCTCCCCGACGGGGGAATAATCCTACCCTGTCCTTCCCCGGCCGAAACTCGACAACTCTCTCTGCGATTCCCTTGGGGTATATTCTTAGTAAAAAACAAAAATTAATAATAAAAAAAATACCTTACTTCTGCTGTCTGACAATGCTTCAAAACTTTTACTTTTCACCTTCAACTTTTCTTCTTCCAAGTCGTGCATAATACAAGAATGATTCTATAACGTCCTCTCTTGAAGTTACTTTATTTCCCTCACCTCTAGTGTAGTGGGCTTATCTTCGGGATCTACTAAAGATGAATGAATTCATTTTAGGATTAGTCTACTTCATCAAATTTCCCCTCCATCATCGAATTACGTCCCAGGCTACTAGTACATTATTTCATTCAAGAAGTTGACGTAAAGTGCACATGCTGACAAGACACGTAAAAAAGGACCCTTCATCCCTTCACACCCACGGCCGGTACTAACGCCTGTGTGTGTGATGTCTGTGTTATGTACGATCACAAGTTGGAATGCCCCCCGGAAGATGCTAAGTTAAACCACACACAACCGCACGAAAGAAGAAGGGATCACGTAACCCATTAAGTAATTTAACACACTGAATCGACAGAACATCGTCTTAAGAAATAGATTAACATTGGAAAAATGATAGTAACCGAAATTTATATTATTAAAAAAAGGATTTGAACATCTAGGGGCAGATTCGTAACAACAATTACATTTCGGACATTTGAACATGAATTTGTCTTTTTCTCCTTTAAAAATTGACCAATTTTTCTTACATTATTTTATGAATTCTTTATTTAGAATTAAACCTCTTAATTGCAAAAGCGCCTAATAATTCCGATATCTTTCATTTAACAAAATGCATTTCGTAGTTTAAAGGGGACGGACATTGCTACCCTCTCACAACTTCCAAGCCAAAGCTAAATCATTCACTCAGAATTCATAAACGGTAGATCTTTGATGAAAATTTCCTTACGACAAAGTAAACTAAACCCATAAAATAGTTGACTATCTCGAGATTACAACTATATAACATTATTTCCTATAAATTTCTTTAACATTAATTTATAGTTACTTTTCATTTATAATAATGTTAAAAATTTAAAAATTACTTACGTTAAAAAAGGTCAATAGGTCTGACTTTCTCATAGGTGTCCTTGATCCTGTTTGAAATAGAACTAGGAAGGTAGTCGTCGGTTTGTCGACGTCAGCAACTTTTTGTGTACATTTAGAAAACATATTCCACCAAACAGTTTCACAACGAGTAAGTGTTCTTTACAAGTAATTTAGAGTTTAATAGCTCAGTTCCATAGCATATATCGGAGATATCGACAATAATCACTACAATCAATAATCAGTATATATAATAAGACTAATAATGATATAATACATAATCGGCACCAATAGAATTTCTGATGACCGTAAGATTCAATATGATATTGAATGCATTGGTGATTTGCTGGATTAAATAAATATAGCACTTGACTCGGATCGTAGAAGTTCGTAACATTGCTTAAGGACATCAGGAGCCAGCTTAAGCAGTAGTAATAGCTCCAACGAATCTAGGTGAAATACATTTTTCCGATCGACACACTACGAAAAGAGCTCGTATCCAATAATCTATACATTCTAGAGGGACAATTACTATGCAAAGGAACCTCAACTTAGTGTCAACAGCTATATGTACCCCTGGCGTGTTGATCTTGACGATCTACTCTCATATGATACAGTCATCCCCGTTGAGGATAGACTACCAACGTACATATAACTTCACATATCCTTAACCTTGATATCCCTCTTACGCCCACTTAGTGACAGCTTACAACTAAGACAACCATTGAGCTAGTAGCTAGAATACAGAAGATGGATACTGAGTGAGGAAAGAGAGAAATAATAAAAAATGTAATAATTTTGAATTCGGCTATAGTAGCTACTTCGAAAGCGAAATAGTAGCTACAAGGTGTTCAGTGGAAATAATGTAGTTTCTCTATACGCGTCTCACTTACTTATATTACTAATTACTACTTCAGTTATATTATACATACGGATATCATAATAGGTATCGTCTCTTCATAGGCTTACTGCCACATACATACTAAAGACTAATACCCTAAATTTGATAACAATCGCAATTCTATTAACTATCATCCATATCGTAATGTAATATATAACTCTGATACGATGCTATATAGTAATATTTTAGTATATAATAGTATGCATTAAGTAGATATCTATGATACACTATATAATACTATAATATATATATAATTATAGTACTCTATACCTTATATATTATTAGCCTCTTATGTAGCAAATTCAATTTTCCTCCCGATCTCTCCTGATCGATGACGACTACATGGACAACTAATATTATCTCTACCACATACTGTACGAAATAATTCTGACCAAGATGAAAGCTGATATGAGACATGACTGCTTTCCGTATTTTAACGGACCGGCAATTTACGATTCACCTATTACAAGGGCTAGAACTTACGTCACCCGTTAATAGACATCTGATAAGGAGCATACTACCTACCCAACTACAAACATTCAGCAGGCCGAGTTTCTATTTCCTATCCTGTTCAGGATCGGCCGTAGAAGCGAGATAATTAGTCGCGAGGAGATAAACTCTGTGCCTATAATATAAAATAAAAACTACTACCTTATGGAGTATTAGTTGGACCTTAGTCTGCAGTTAAACGCTCACCTTTAGTAAGTGATGATATATTGAGACCTCACTATTCGCCAACGGCCACACAAATTTTACTATATTCTATTGAAAAACCCCTTTTCTCTACTGTATATTGGTTTTTGTTAAAAGTTTTCATTGCTAACACCACATTTTACTATTCGGCATATTTTTCATTAACTGCTGCGTAACCTTTGTTACATTATCAGTCCAAACGTATTATTGCCATTTACCCAGCCAGGCCCCATAGATGAATCGCCTTTGGAACTCCGATCTGATTCACGATAATATATAATTCGATTTTTTAGCATTTCTACCTTTCACGAACTCATACATTATATTCTTGTATGAGATATTAATCCATTATTTTTGAAGCAACCCTTATCTCCCTATTCTATTTTTCAGAGACCGTTGGGCGTGCCTAGCAAACGGTTTACCATTCCCGTCTACTCCTCTCTCAGTGGAATGCCGGAGGCATTACCCACTCAGGGACTAGCCCCTAACATCGAACGTGCCCTCTGGCTCAGCATAGGAACCTTCACACTCTTGCCGACGGGCTTCTATTGTTTCGTGCTGTTTATAGAAATGGTCTCTGAGGCCCTCCTGTTCCAGCCCATTCGTCTACAGCCATAGTTCTGGTGCCCACTTTGAGGAAATTGCACGATCATCTTGTTACACCACTCAAAAAGAAAAAATATAATGCTATATAATGATAAGTATATATTAGTAGTCTGTATATATAATATATATGATATATTATATATATATATAGGTAAATAGTATATATATATAATAGTAAAAATATCACGCCTTAAGATATATAATCTCTATATTTTTTTATTAAAATATATAATAATGTAGTATATCTATAAATATATATATATAAATAATATATATATAAAGAATATATTTATTTTTAGTATTTATATTTAATTCTTTGTAGGCCTTTTTATGAACAAAAAAATTTTTTCCCTCTCTATACTGTAGTTATGGAAACGGTATTGGTGGAAAGCGCAGCGACCCACATAAATTTGGCCTAAATAATATATATATATTATATTATATATATATATATATATATAATATATATAATATATTATATATATATATATATATATTATATATATAATATATATACATATATACTAGATATATATATATATATAAATTAATCTAAAATAATTTGCATAAACCAAGGCATATATAATATATATATATATAGTATATATATATATAATATATATATATACCTTGTTAGTTATTTTCTGTTTTATATATTATGGAATTAAAATTATTACATTTTTTATTATATTTCCTTTTATTACCCATTTTTTAGTACAGTGCATTTCTTAATTAGTGTAAACAACTTATATGGTTTAAGGAAGGGTTAATTTATGGTAGCTCTTCCTCCACCCATTCTGTAATGAATAACTTTAGATTCATAAGGTTTAATGTTTGATTTCTAGTTTTTTGTGTATGGATAGTTAAGTTTTTCGAGTTTTCTCAAAAAGTTTTCAAAATTTTGGCTTATTTATCCCTCCCTCCTGATTCTTAACAATGTTCCAATTCTTGTTGAAATTGTTAATCCAATAACCAATTATTATTATTATTATTATTATTATTATTATTATTATTATTATTATTATTATTATTATTATTATTATTATTATTATAGTCTCCATATATGCTATTGAACTAGGCTATTAAACTCTAAATTACTTGTAAACATTACTCGTTTGAAAGCTGTTTGATAGGAATTATGTATTTCTAAAGTAACAAAAGTTCATGACGTCGACAAACCTGACGACTAACTTCTTAGTTCTATTTCAAACAGGATCAAACACCTATGGAGAAAGTCGACCTATTGACCTTTTTACCTAAAGTAAATTTTTAATTTTAATTTATTATAAATGAAAGTAAATATAAAAATTAATGTAAAATTTATAGGGAAATAATGTTATAAAGTTGTAATTCGAAAATATAGTCAACTATTTTTAGGTGTTAGTTTACTTTGCGTAAGGAAATTTCTACCGTTTAGTGAATTCTGAGTGATAATGATTTTAGTCTTTGCTTGGAAGTTGTGAGAGTAGCATGTCGTTCCCTTTAACTATCGAAAATGCAATTTTGTTAAATGAAAATGATATCGAATTATTAGCCTTATTTTCAGTAGGAAATTTATTATTCTAAAATAAAAAGAAATTGGAGCCTTTAATTAAGTGTAAGAAAAAATTGTTCAATTTTAAGGAGAAAAGACAAATTCATGTTCAAATGTCCGAAATGTAATTGTTGTTACGAATCTGCCCCTAGATGGTTTTTTTTAATAATATAAAAATTCGTTACCTATCATTTTTTCCAATTGTTAATCTATTTCTTAGCGAATGTTCCTGTCGTCAGTGTGTTAAAATTACTAAATTTAAGTAAAAGTGTAGTAGTAGATTACTATAACTTTTTTCGTGAGGTTTGTGTCAGTGAGATTTTAAATTCAAAACATAAACTCGGGGGGGAAAATAAAGTATTAGAAATTGATGAATCCATATTTGGAAAACGGAAATATAATAAAGGACGGTTTAGTACAAGGAACAGTGGGTTGTAGAAGGTATTGAAAGAGGTTCCAAGAAATATTTTTTAGTGTCAGTTGTAAATAGGAATAGTGAAACTTTACGTAAAATTCTTGAAGAATATGTACTATGTAGCCCCTGGCACAACTGTAATTACAGATGAATGGAGGGGATATAGAAATTTGAATGAGTTAGACCTAATTCACCTAAAAATGAATCATTCATTACATTTCGTAGATCCCGAAACTAAAGCCCATACAAACACAATAGAGAGTGAGTGGAGAAAAATTAAAAGTAAACTTCCAAGAGCAGGACGTTATAGGAATCATTTCCTTTCGTATTTATGCACGTACCTTTGGAAGAAGGAAAGTTGAAGGTGACAAAGTAGAAAAGTTTTTTGAAGCCATTGTCAGACAGCAGAAGTAAAGGTATTTTTTTTTTTATTATTAATTTTTGTTTTTATCTAAAGAATAAATACCCCAAGGGTAAATCGCAGAGGATGGGCAGTTGTCGGAGGTCTCCGGCCTTCCGGGGAACAGACCAGGGTAGGATTTATTTCCCCCCCGTCCGGGAGGTCTCCAGAAACCCCCCGCCCTTTGGTATTTTGGGGTGTCGCGGGGGTCCTCCGCCCCTCCCCTACGGGTATGGAAACGTCCGCCCCCTCTGTTCCCCGTTCGGCTCGAAGCCCCCTACTTTGCCGTTGTAAATACCTTTACAAACTATACTATAATATTATATTCTATTATATATTAATAATATTATAATATATATATAGTTATATATATATAATATATATATATATTATCTATAATATATATATATATATTATTATATAATATATATTATTATTATATTTATTACATTTATTTTTTTTTTCCCGCTTGAGCGGGTAGTGGTACGTACAGCCTCCCTCATTTCACACCCCCCCTCATCTCCCCCTCACCCACCTCCTCCACCCCCCTCTAATCAAGCCACCCACCCTACCCTCTTCCTCCCCATTCCCTCCCCTCCGCCAGCATCTTCCTTTATTCCATCCATCCACTTCCTTCTTGGTCTCCCCCTGCCTCTCCTTCCTATTCCCCCTCGCTCCCAAACTCTTCTAACAACTCTCTGTTCCTTCCATGTCTCACTAAATTGCCCATACCATCTTTAACATTCCCTCTCCGCCTTCTCCCACCAAGGGACCATTCCTTCCAATCACATCTCTCCCTCACCCCGTATTCTTTTCCTAATCCTCTTCCCTCTAACTGACCCCACAAACCCGCTTTCTCAAACCCCTTCATCTCAAAATTACTTCCAACTTTTTTCCTGGACCGTAGCATTCAACCCCCACGTTTCACACCCGTACAATACCGCTGGTACACAGATTTTCTCAAACATACTTATCTTGACTTTCTGTGATAGATCCCCCCCTTTCCATATTTCTCTCAGACCACTCAAAGCTCTCATTCCTTCACCTATTCTATGCTCTATCTCCTCCTTCATCCCTCCCCCCTTACCCAACTCCATCCCTAAATATCTAAAAATCTTTACTTCTTCCAATACTACACCCCCTACTCTAACCTCTAACCCCTCCCCCTCCTCTCTTTCCTCCTCCTCAAACACTAACACTTTACCCTTACCTGGATTTATTTTAAGCCCCTTTTGTCCAAACATTCTCTCAAACTCCCTCACCAAATACCTCAGCCCTTCCGCGCTCTTCGCCACTAGGGCCGTATCATCCGCAAACAGTATCATGTTCACTTCCCTTCTATCATTCCCATTCATCAATTCAACCCCCCTCCCCTCCCTCACCATTCCCTCTGCAAACCACTCTCCATACAAAAACAGATTGAATAGCCCACGGCGAACATTAACACCCTGCCTCAAATCCACCAACCAACCCATCCCCAAAACATTCTCACTCTCCCCCTCCTAACACTCTCCACACACATTCTACTATTCCTATAAAAAGCCCTAATTCCCTTCCCTAAATTACCCCCCACCCCATTTTCCTCCAACACCCTCCACTACTTCACCCCTCTTCACTCTATCATTTGCTTTCTCTAAATCTAAAAACACCCATCATACACTTTCCCTTTCCCTTCTATACCTTTCTCCACAAGCATCTTTAATGTAAACACTTGATCCACACACCCTTCTTCCCTCCCTAAAAACCCCTCCTTGTTCTTCCCCCCATTCTTCCCCTCCGATAAAACCTCTTACTCTCTCAATCAGTATTCTTCCGTACCACTTTCCCTTACCATTACTTAAAAGGACATTATACCTCTATTAATTTCCACCATTCCAATTCCTATCCCCTTTCCCCTACTATACAGAGGAAACCAAACACCATCCTCCCAAATCTGATGGTAAACCTCACCACTCCTCCAGAACAATATGTTTTACATCTATACAGCCATCCTCCACCCCTCGTACCTCCCTTCTGCCAAACCATTTTCCATTTTCTCACACCATCCAGACCTGCGGAACTTCCCTTTTTTTCCTTTATCACAGCCCTAATTAATTTCCCATCCATTTGGATTTCATTCTACCCCCCTCCCTCTCCCCACTCATTTTCCATCCTCCAACCTCTTGCATTTCTTTCCTCCCACCCCACCCCCTTCATTCAATAGTCCACTAAAGTACCTCCCCCCACCTCTTCCTCACCCTATCCTCTCCTCCTAACCACACTCCCAATCTCCTCCCTTAATCCTCTCCCACAACCCTCCTTTTTCTTCCTTTTTTTATTTTAACTTCTTTCCCAAAACATCTTACTCCCCGATTCAAAATTTTCCGTTCACTTTTCTACACCATTCACCTTTTGCTCTTTCCTCTTCGCCCTCTCCACCGCCCTCTTTGCTTTCACTCTAACCCTTCTATATTCCTCCCAACTATCTTCTCTCCATACTCCCAACCATTTCACAGTTAGGCCTCCTTTTTCCTTTTTACCACCTCACTCACCTCCCTCACTCCACCATCCACTCCCTTTCCTTCTGCTTGCACCCACCCTTTTTACTCCACATACCCTACTAGCCTCTTCACATATTGCCTCTCTAAATCTCTTCCACTCTCCCCCTCCCACCTCCCCAATTTGCCCGTCCTCTCACGTTTCTCCAACCTGTTCCCCATAACCTTCCTAAAACTCCCTCCCACCACCACTATTCTCCTTCCCAATTTTTCCACCTTTATTTCACTTCACTCTCCTCTTTTCTCCCCTCTCCCTAACCATGCACCTCTCCTCCACCCTTATTCCCTGGCAACCACCAAATAGTGATCCGAAATCCCCCCCCCCGCCCCTCTAAATACATTTACATCAAGTTAGCTATATATATCCGCCCCCCTAACGCAAACAAAATCCAGTACCGCCCTTCCCCCCCGTTATCTCACTCTTCCATGTATACTTATGATTCTCACTTTTTTACCACGTATTTCCCCACTATCATTTCTTCTTTCGACACACA
>JABUQX010108525.1:0-41713 GCA_015478945.1 Trachelipus rathkii | reverse complement strand
TTCTAAGAAATATCACCCCAGAAATTCCTTGAACAGTCTGTTTTTTCCAAGATTAGATAAACCATATATCCATTAGATCATTGTTCAGGAGTTTGCTGACAAATCCAAGTTTCATCGCCAATATGGAGTAGGCACCAAATATTTTGCATGCCGCGACAGATCATTATTTTTTTATGATAATTCACAACAAATGTAGATATTTTGATCATGAGGACGTCCAGACGGTATTCTTTGTTCTTGAATATGTTCTTTTCAATTCTTATCATACCACTTTCTATTCGCAGCTTAATCAGTCTTCAAAAATTCCCTCATGAAGGCCTATACCTCTTAAAGGTATATCATAGGTTCCGCAGAAAATATGGTCTTATAAAATTATATATTTTTTTTAAATTCTGCAAAAACAAAATCAGTTAAAGAAATAAATCATTTACAACAGATGAAACTTAAAATTATTTAGCAAGCTTTGCAGCGGCATATATTTATTGCATAACTGAGCAGTTCTAATCGGAGAATACTCGTCAGAATGAGCTAGCTGTATAAAAAGCCACACAGCTAGTTTGACTTTCAGCATATGAAAACGAAAATACATTAAAAATCTTAGAAAAAAATGTAAGTTTTATATACTGCGTTATGAATTAGGTAATCCTAACTAGTAATTAGTTAAGTAATTAGTCAATTCATTACTTTAGATTGATTTTTCTATTCTAATTTGGTATCAATCACTTTAAAAGTCGTCTTGCACATTAAGAGATTCACTTTAGTTGATTTTCTCCAAGCCTTTAGAAGGGGGCAAGTGCCCCCTATCTACGCCCATATCAGGGACGTGCCCTCGGTAGGCAAGGTAGGCAGTGTATACCCTAACAAAGAAGTGAATTATTTATTTATACTTTTTTTTTAATATTTAAAACAAATTTCCTCCTGAATTAATTTCTTTCAAAACTATTGTTCTACTTATCAACATAAATACTTTTCCCTTAAAAGGCAAAAAAATTTGTGCTTCTCCGCCGCTTATGGCTTCCTATATTGAATTTGGTTAAGTGGACGTTCGTTATTTCATTTTTAAATATTAGTATTTTATTACTCTAAAAAGCATTCTAAATTCTGCTTTTCGACTCTCTCATATCATGTTTGAATGATGTCCGTGAGGGAGGGATGTCTCTCTGTCATCTCTCTCCGTCTGCTCTCTCTCTTTCTATATAATATAATATATAATATTATATATATATAATATCAGTATATATATATATATATAATATATATATATATTATTATATATATATATAATATATATATATATATGTATATATTAATATAATGCCAGATAAACAGCCAGTTTTACGGGAAAAAAACTAATCAAGGAGGGGGGGGGTACTCAATTAACGTCCGAGCAAGACGAGAGCAAATCCAAGGAGAGAGTAGCTCCACATTCCTCTCACCATCAGTTACTAACTCTGGACCTTCGCTTTGTTTGGCGAGTGGCTTTATATATTATATAATATATTATATATATATATATATATAGTATATATAATTATATATATTATATATATTATTATATATATATTATATATATATATATATATATGTATATATTGATAATTATAATATATATATTATATATATAGTAGTTGGGGGGCCCAATATGGCAGGCCGGAGAAACCGGAAGTAAAACGCTCGACCGCCTGAAACCAGAAGTAATACGGAAAGTAATTTCGGCTTTTATCGACAAACAGAAGGTTTTTTTTCGAAATATAAAAAAATAAATAAGAAATAAATAAATAAATTAATTAATTAATTAAATTGAATTAATTAATTATATAATGAGTTAGGATAAAGATAATTAATAATATGAATACATGTTTAATTAACCCGAATAATTATTTTATTTTTATTGACGTGTATATCGCTCCACGGTTGTGCTCCTTCGCAGCCGCACCGCTCCGCACCGCTACGCCCAAAGTGTGATGGGGCTGAGCCCAAATCTGGAAATGGTCCATGAAGTTTGAAAATTTGGTTATACCCCTTCATATAAGGTACCGCACATCATAATATGGAGTTAAATTAACGTAACACTCCCAAAGGGGGGTCTCCAGCTCCAAACCTGAAATATTAACATAGAAGCTGAAAATTGAGTATATCCACCCTAGTCATATAAGGTACTCACATCATATATGGAGTTAATAACCGTACACCCAAAGGGGGGGTCCAGACCCCAAACCTGAAATATTGAGAGAGGGCTGAAACTTGGTATACACCTTCATATATACAGGTACCCACATCATATATGGAGTTAAATAACCTACAACATCCCAAGGGGGGGTCTCCCACCCCCAACTGAATATTGAATATGAACGCGAACTTGGTATATCACCCTTCATATAAGGTCGCACATTAAATATGGAGTTAAAAGTGCATTGCACACCAAAAAGGGGGGGGTGCTTAAACCCCATTAAAATGAGATATTTGCCGTAAAGGTTGAAACTTGGTATACCACCCTTCTATTAGGTACTCACATCATATATGGTTAAATAACGTATAACCAAGGGGGGGTCTCAGCCCCAAACCCTTGAAATACTAACATAGACGAACGAAACTTGGTATACATCTTTGTTATGATTTTCATGGTGCAGAAAGAAAATAAAAAAAAAAAAAAATTGAAAAATTGAAAATTTTTTAACAAAAAAAAAAAAAAAAACCCAAAAAAAAAAAAAAAAAATTGAAAATTTTTTTTAGACAAAAAAAAAAAAAAAAAAAAAACAAAAAAATTATTCTTTTAAGTTTATAACTCGCAAATTTACCAGTACATTTTCCCTATAAGCAGTTTATAGTAATCAGTAATCAGTAAATCAAACTGTCTTCAGACATCCTCTTATTCCGATCCCTTGATCTATTGATTCTTATTGATCTACTTGATATCTATGTTGATTCAAGTCATATTTGCATTAAATGTCATGTTTTACATACCTAAAGCAGTAAATCAGTAAAATCAACCCATCCATCCCTACTCTTGATCTAATTGATCCCTTTTTTTTTGTTTTTCCTATTTTAAATTGAGTAAATTTGGGGGGGGAAAAACAAAATCTTTGAATTATAAAAAATAAATTTTTTACGTAAACATAAGGCATTTTTACATACCCTAAAGCAGTACATCAGTAAAATCAGTTAATCAAAACCCTCCTACCCATCGTGATCTATTGACATTGATCTATTGATCTATTGATTCAAGTCTAATTTTGTATACAAAACAAAACTTTTATACTTTTTATGTTATAAAATTAAAAAATTTGTATTTTTAGCATACCCGCAGTAATCAGTAAATAGTAAGGCAGTAAAATCAGTAAATCAGTAAAGCAGTAAATCAAGTAAATCAAACCACCAACCACACTCCTATCCTTCCTTGATCTATTGATTCTATTGATCTATTGATTTCAAGTCAATATTTTACTAAAATTGTACCATGTTTTTACATACCCAAAAGCAGTAAATCTAGTAAATCAGTAAAGCAGTAATCAGTTAAATCAAACAACCCACTCTATCCTCCTACCACCCCGTGATTATTGATCTATTGATCTATGATTCAAGCCATATTTTTCTTTAGTAATAAAATAAATAAGTTCTTTGATAAAAAGCGGGAAAAGAAAACAAGTTTTTTTATTTTAAAACATTTTATAGAATAGTGCAAACCTTTTCTGTTCATTAATGTTGGTGTTATCCTAAGAATGGACGTTGGTAATTTATGTTCGTGCTCCTGCTACATGTCTTGTGTCTGGGTCTAAGGATGGGGAAACCCTTTCTTTTATTAACATTTTAAAAAGAGGGTGAGATTTTCGAGCAAAGCCTGTAAAATCATTTGGGTGGGCTTTTACAAAACAAGGTGTTTTAACCAAGAAAAGTTTTAATGATTACAAGAATGTGTTCTAATTTCACGAAGGTATAATACGATGTAAAGTCTTTGGGATAATATACAGGGTCACAAAATTATAATCTGACGATTTGATCAATAAAATTAAATGGGATATAGCTAAACTTTAAGTTTAACTCTCATCATTTAACATGCACAGTAATTTTTATTAAACGAATATCTTTCATCAGAATAAGTAATATGAGGGATGTGTCTTATAAACACACAGTTTTACATTTGTTTGGGCAAAGAAGGATATGAAGTCAGGTGAATGTTTGTGGCTACCCAAGATGTTCCCTACTCAACGAAGAGTTCCCTCAAGTATAGTAAACGAGTTACCTCTATTCGCTCCGGTTAATTTCTCTATCAGCTTCAATCCATAAGTACCCCGTCAATAGAGTGTTACTTCGTACAAATACTTGCCTATACGAAGATGAACAGTCATACTAACTGATAATAGTATTCTAGTAGCAGATTAATTTACCTCTTATGAGAAATTTAAAAACCTGAAACCTCTGAAAAACGTTAACTGATCTGTGAAGATGAAATTTTTTTACAATGCATAGCAGAAGTATGCCTAAATCTTATAAAAGGGAAATGTTCCTTTAACAGACCTCAGAAGGTAAAGCTACTCGTCATAGGAACATCATTAAAAAACTTGCCGGTAACGTAAAACTTAAAAATAAAAGAAGCTATTAACAGAAAGGTGGAGGTGTGTTCCTACTTTATCCTTTTCGGTTATATGCACCTTGATTAACCAAGTGGCTTGCTCAATAATAAAAAAGGTAGTGGTTTTACCCTACAGCGATTAATGAGAAGTTGAATAATATGCAGGAACCTACTCTACACACATTATCAACACAAACAACACATGAACACGCAACAACAACAACATCAAGCAACAACAACACCAACAACAAAACAACAACAACAAAACAACACAACAACAAACAATTACAACAGACCTTAATAAAACCTCAACTGCAACAGATCGGTTATAACCTTTATCAACCATTGATTCAACAGCAACCTTTGAGTTTTATATGATCCAAGTTGAACAGTAAATAATTACGAGAAGAACTGCATATCATATATTAGAACTCGAATGTTACATTCATGAAGAAAGAATCCTATATCAAAATGCTATATACCAAAACATAGTAGATCTAAAAGTTTTCTAAATTCACTCTAAGGAAGATTCGTTATAGCAACCAGATACTAAAATTGAAGTGAAAAGACGAAAGATAATTTTAACATAATAACTCAAGAAAAGCTTACCATGAGGATAAAGAAAACGGGTATAGCTCTATAAAAGATTTTAAAAGATCAGCTTACTTTTAATGAACTCGGTAAAATCATTATTGACGGAGAACTGCAATAGCCAGGATCGAAGATATTGTTTGACGTATGAGTCTGATTCTCTTCGCGCTGATTGGAAGAAGACTCTGTGACAGGAATGAACAGGATCAACAGAACTTCAAACTTTAATTTTCCCGAGAATTTAATCCGAAAAACAAAGATTAACGGAACTGGATAAGTATTCAATGACTCCTAGACAGATGCGAGTCCTCTGGTACTTTCTTTTTGCTCGGATAGTAAAAGATGCTTAAGTAGAAGTACATTACGTTCAAGTGCAGGAAGAAATAAAAAAAGAAACACTTCGCTTCAAAATGGATTAGTTTTCCTAATTATTTATTGTACTTTTTATATGAATTGTATTGGTTTGTTAATTTTAAAATAATGTATATAACTAATGTTATCTTTCTGTATAACAGTGTTATTTTCTTATTAGTAATTAATTTAATATAGATTAATATTATTTTTGTAATTGAAAATAAAATATTTTCATATAGCCATTCGGTTTTTATATCACCTTTCAGTATAAATGAATATGTTTTTTATTGATAATGTTCATTGTGCGTCATGGAGGCTAAGGAGGCGGATCGATAAATATTAACTTTGATGTGAACAGCTAAGGTTATGGAGGCTTTTTCAAAGGTTTCGCTTCAAAGTTTTTTCCTCTATAAATAAAAAGAATTGAAAAATTATTTACAAGGGGAGGATGCTATTTACTCCTACATAAACCTATATGCGGACAAAATTTCCTACACGAAAAAGCCCGTGCCCCCACTTAGAATAATGTATGGCAGTTAGATTTGAAGAGATATAAAATATAAATCTTTACAATGAAGGGGTATCAAATACATTCTTTTTGTGATAGATGTATATTCCAGGTATTTATGGTTAAGGGCTTTAAAAGATAAAAAGTCAAAAACTGTTGCTACAGCAGTCAGAGAAATTATAAAATGAAGATGACAGATATCCTCAATTGATGTGGTCAGATAAGGGTCCAGAATTTTTAGGTAAAGAAGTTTCAAGAAATAGTTACAGAGTAAGATATAGGGTACAATACGTACTCAGTTAATAAAGCTGCAAATAGTTGAAAGGTACAAAGAAACTATAGAAAGAAAGATCATAGGTATTTTTCAAGAAATGAATACATTTAAATCTATAGATATACTCGCAAGACTTGGCCTTATGTCTTAAGAGGTCTTATCATCAGAAACACTTAGATGACCCTCTAGAGATGGTGAAGGACAAACCGCTCAGTTCGAGTCCGTTGCCTGTAGGAAATTAAAGATCCACAGTATAAAATTCGTAGGAGAATTACGTGGAGAGTGTATAGGTCAGATGAATTTCAGAAAAAGGGTAATGAGGCGGGATGGTCAAGAGAGTTTTTAAAGTAGATACAATCAGAGAATTCCAAGAGACGGGTTAAAATTATAGCTATCTTGAGGGATATTAGTGCGAACGGCCGAAACAATAAAAGGAGGGGTTCTATAGAACAAGAAATACAGAAAATACGGTTTGATCTAAGAGTTAATGAATATAAAATAGAAAATATATTATTCAAAAGGAAAAGGTAAAAATAACAGTATCTGTTCAAAATGGTAGTTAACCTATGAAGTTTAATTGTTATATAAATGCTAGTGAAATCTAAGAAACATTGATAGTTGGTACTTTGTGAACATGGGAGTGAAGACATTTCTATTAACTCTGCTTCATTCGGCTTCTATGGATCTGTATCCTGAAATAAAATATTTCAGCACTATATCAACCAATTATTGAACATGCTATAACTTTTGCCTCGAGCAATGTAAATGAAGGCAGGATAAGTGAAATAATTCTCGACGCCGATATAGAGAATATGCCTCTTTCATATTTGGGCGTTTTCGTACTTGTAGAAATGTTGATAATGGTTAAAAACTGTATTAAATAAAACCTAATATGCAACATCAACGAGGAACAATGAATATTTCGTTGAAAATTATTTTTTAGAGCACGGTCACTATAATCGGTTACTGATGTGTTCATAAACTTAAACAAAAAAGTATTTGAAGAAAGTCAAATATGTAGATTAGTGTTTTCTTGTTAATAAAAACCGTTCTACGAAGATAACGTGTTTAATGCACATTAAAATTTCTATGAGCATGTTGAACCTGAAAGATTTTATAGTTTATTTATTTTCCGTTTCGCTCAGGTTGGTTTTCGTATTGTGGTTACTACTCACATTGTTTTTTATACAAATTATCGGGAATATAATATCAACCATCTCTAAAAGGATTCTAAGGTTATATACCAAGCGATGGACAGAGTATGTCACAGTAAAAATGACACAAGAGTTTCATCTTACATTTTGTGATGCTTGCCTAATAGATGTTTCAAGATCCCCTGGTATGGCCCTATGTTTATACAGATATTGGTAGACCATCAGTATGTAGGGAATACTAGCTCTTTGTTAAGAGTAAGTTCCATTTTCCTAAAGTCGTAAAGTTATAAGTTTCCTTGTTCACTAACTTACCTATGAGTAAGACCCAACGAGTTCAGTTCGCGTTTATAATAGAGAGTCCGAAGGCAAACCATACCATTTACATTGGTAAGCAGTGTTGTAAAGCTCACATAAGAAAGAAGCTCCGGTAAATAAAAATAATAATGGAAAGAGAGAAAGAGTCTTCAGGGTTTCAAGAATGCAGAGGGGATTTGGTTTAGGAGGATTTTTTGCTTCGTTATTTCGTAGAGCTATTCCCCTGTTTAAATCAGGAGGTAAATTAACAGTTGCTAAAAAGCAGCCAGAACAGGAATAAACACAATCCAGGATATTATGGGGGGTGTCGACCCTCGTAGTGCTGTAAAACGCCGCATAGCTGATGTTTCAGATGAAATGTTAGACGATGTCAAACGAAAAATACGGCGCAAGATGACTGGCAAAGGTGGTAGGTGTCGTAAAAAACTGTGAAAGAGAATCATAAGGAGACTAAGAAAAAGTTGTTTGATGTTGTTTTGCTCTTCTTAATAAAGTGATATGTGGTAACTTTTTTTTTTATATAAATACAATACCTGCATCTATTTTGCATATAAGGAATGTTTAAACATATCTCTCCTCATATACGTCAAGCGATTGTAGTAGCAAGATGCATTTCCTCCATCCTCTAGCCGCGACTGCTGTAAGAGGCGAAATTGGATCTCTTTTTCTGTGAATCCTAGCACAGATCAGTGTGAGTGATTCCAATTTTATTAGTATTAACCCGTTCCCATCACAAATACAGATGTACCTCTCGAATTAACATCCCTGGCACTTCAGACCAATATCTAAATCCTTCGAATGTGTTTTTAAATATCTGAAACTAGTTAGTAAACGAGATGGTTCAAAATCTCACAGGCACGAACATAGTATCCACCGGATAAATTTTCCTGTTACTGTTTCAATCAACTTGAGGTGTTTTTAAATGAAACATCTCTAGGGCTCAGCTGCAAGTTACCATACCGAAGTTATATCGAAACTTTACTAAATTATTCGGATGAGTGCAACAGTCCATTTACAATCAAGCGGCTTAACTACAATTTAAAAGATGTAGAGAAACATAGGGACAACGCTGCTAAATCTAAAATAACACTTACGAATATTATGGACGTGTAAACGGTGATATATTCTCCGACGGAAAGCTTTACTCTAACATCAGGGAACACCCCGCAATCAGGCTAACTAGATCTAACTCCTTCAATTTGCGCTTATGTTTCAATAGCAACGCACAGCCAAACTATACGCTTCAAAACCTATTTTCAAATTACTGGATGCTTATCTTTAGGTACGTAAATTGAAATTATCTCCCTTTAAACATATGGAATCGAGAAATCTCTTTGGTCCGATACAGCAGAAAATATCCAATTCAAGAGAATTGAGACTAAAAAGTTTTTAACTAAACCTGGGGCTATTCTCCAATATTAAGTATAAGTGTTATCTTCTTGGTAGTGACCTCGGAATACACATTAAATGTAGAACACGACTGCCTATTTGGGAAACTAGGAAGTCTCTTAAATTTAACCCATTTCGAGACTTGAGGTATCAGTTTGCATGTGAATGGTCAAGCCAATACGTCGTGATTATGAGATAGATATACGAAAGGCTCAACATTTCTCATGTTCGCGTCTTTTTTTACGATTTTATTTGCCCAATAACTGTAAGTCCTGGCAGCGATACGGTAAGGTGTTGATGCTCAAGACTTATGCTGAAACAGTAATTTATAATGCGTAACGATTCACAGCTGATTCTTTCAGTTTGAAATGCTTATCACCTCAATAGACTAAGAAAAGGAACATTAGGGTTAAGTCTCAAATTTGGACAAAGTTTGACATCATCGATCTCAGTTTCTGGTGTATTTGGAACATCCTCAATATGAGTTGACAGAGTACGGAATATAATCTTGAATTATTAAAGATGGGGATGAAGAAGAAATATTCTATTGTTCGTAACAAAATGCGTTACTCTTTACATTTATAGTAACAAAATGTGTTACTATTTACATCTATGTTACTTTTGGTATAACTTTCAAAATGTGTTTCCTTCTAAGAGTTTTTTTTATGCTTTCTAAAGAATACAAAATAATATTTGCAATTGCTAATGAAATTTGCAATTAGATTTTATGTTTAGTAATCATTATGTAACATCTTTTTAAAATATAATAATGCTCATTATGTTAAGACTATGTTTTCCTGTGAACAACCTATCAGTTCTAATTTATGTGGTGTATACTAGTATTTATTTCATTATATTTTTTTATAATGTTTTCTTTTAATAAACATGTAAATATATTTGAATGCTAAAAATTTATATGTCAAATCTTATTATTTAGTTTGCACTTATGTTATAAATGCTTTAAAAATGACACAGATTTTCTTTTCCCCATTTTTTTTCATGGAGCTTATTTATTAAACTAAAGAAAAAATATGGCTTGAATCAATAGATGCAACATAGTCAATAGATCAATAGATCACGGGTGGGTAGGAGGATAGAGTGGGGTGGTTTGAATTTTAACTGATCGTGTACTGATTTACTTGTAGTTTTAGCTGATTTACTGCTTTTGGGGTTATGTAAAACATGACAATTTTAGTAAAAACTATGACCCTTTGAATCAATAGAATCAATAGAATCATAGATCAATAGATGGAAGGATAGGAAGGTGTCTGGAAGGCAGTTTGATTTACGATTTACTGCTTTACTATTTAACTGATTTACTGCTTTAAGGGTATGTAAAAATCAAATTTTTTAAAGTTTATAAACATAAAAGTAATAAAAGTTTTGTTTTGTTATACAAAATATGACTTGAATCATAGATCCATAGATCAATAAATCAATAGACCAATAGATCACGGGATGGGTAGGAGGGTAGTTTGAATTACTGATTTACTGATTTACTGCGTTAGGGTATGTAAAACGTAAATTGTACTTCAAAAAAATAATAATAATAAAGATTGTTGATTGGGTTAAACGTATTTCTTTTTTTTTTTTTTTTTTTTTTTTTTTCTAAAAAAATTTTTTTTTTCATTTTTTTTTTTTTTTTTTTTTTTTTTTCTTTTTTTTTCTAAAAAAAATTTTCACATTTTTTTTTTGTTTTCTTGCAATATTTATAACTTCCTCGTCGTTCCGACGTTCTACTGTTAATGATTTCAGCGTTTGGGGGTGGGAGACCCCTTTGGGGTGCACGGTTAATTTAACTCATATATGATGTGGGTACTTAATTGAAGGGTGGTATACAAGTTTCAACTTCTACGGCAAATATCTCAGTTTTTTGGGGGTTTAAGCACCCCCCTTTTGGTGTGCAATGCTTATTTAACTCCATATATTGATGTGGGTACCTTACATTATAGGAGGGGTGTATACCAAGTTTCCGCGTCGTTCTATGTCAATATTTCAGGTTGGGGGGGCTGGGACCCCCCCTTTTGGGTGTAACGGTTAGTTTAACTCATATATGATAGTGGGTCGCTTATATGAAGGGTTGGTATAACCAATTTTCAGCCTTCTACGTCAATAGTTCAGGTCTGGACGCCCAGTCACCCCTTCTGGGGTGCCCACGGTTATTTTACCCCGGCTGCATCTAAGATATATGTACCGTTATATGGATGGGTGTATACCAAGTTTGTCAGCCTTCTTACGTTAATTATCTTGCAGGTTTTTTGGGGGGCTGGAGACCCCGCCTGGGGTGTAGGTTATTTAACTCGCATATATGAATGGTGGTTACCTTTATGAAGGGTGTATACCAAATTTCAACCTTGCTATGACCATTTCAGAGTTTGGGGCTCAGCCCATCACGTTGGGCGTAGCCGGTGCGGTGGCGGTGGCGGGGCGCCTGCGGCCACGGGCGGGAATATATCACGTCAATAAAAAAAATAATATTCGGTAATTAACATATTATGATAATTTCTAATTTATTTTCTTTATTCATTATATTAATTAATTAATTAATTAATTAATTAATTATTTATTTATTTACTTTTTTTTTTTTAATTATTTCCGACGAATAAACTTTTTTTCGTCGATAAAAGGCCGGAAATTTACTTCCGGTTTTTACTTCCGGTTCCAGGCGGTCGAGCGTTTACTTCCGGTTTTACTTCCGGACTGTCGATATCAGATTAGTTGCTACTATAAAATATATATATATAATAATATTATTATTAAATATATATCTATATATATTAAATATAATGTATATTAAAGGTTATATTAGTACTTAATATATATATTAGTTATATATATATACTATAAGTATATATATATAGATATATATATATAATATATAATGTTAATGGTGGGTGGAGTAAATGGTCTGTTGGCGCAGTTGTGAGAGCAGTCCTCAAAGAGCCAGATCAGGGGAGAACGTTCCTAGACAGAAAGAGTGAGGAATCGTCTATTTGCGAGACGAAAAGTGCCATCCATCCCAAAGCCCGGTAGGAGGGAAGGCGTTGGGCATGGACAATTCAGTGGAGACTAGACGTTAAAACCATTCCTAATGTGTTTATTTTATTATTATTATTATTATTATTATTATTATTATTATTGATTATTATTAATTTATTATTATTATTATTATATTATTATTATTTTAAATTATCTAGTTTTCATTAATGGTAGTTAAAGAATTTAGAAAAGTTGTAGTATATAGTGTAAGTAGTGAGATGTTGTAGCATGCTGTAGTTGGTATGCCCTTGTGTTATTGTTTTCGCATCGTCCGTGTTTCTGATGATGATGATGATATATTTAAGTTTTGAAATGGGAGGAAGATCTATTTAGAGTGTGTACTTTTACAACTTTTTGAAAAGACAAACATCAAAACCAAGAAAAAAAAAGTGCTGAAAGTAGAAACAGCAAAAGCATAAGTGAAATTAAAAGCTCTAACATTAGAAATAAATTTTTTAACAACGAACTGAAAGAGGTTTCTTCTGTACTCATCTTAACGTGAATAGTTTAATACTTTTAGAGTCTTTGACTTTTATTTTATGATGTTCAACACATTTGTTACATCCATTGAAGCATAAAATTTGACAAACCCTAAAATTCCTAGACGAAATTTCTCTCTAGCAACTTCGAATACTTTCCTTACTATTAATGACTCTTGTAGAATATATTTTCATTCACCGAAGTATTTATTTACTGGTTATTTTTTCCTTTACAAAAGAACATTTACCAATACAAAATAAAATAAACTATAAAGCAATTCTAAAGCTACTATAAAATAAAATAAAATAACGATGATAATAACAATAAGTACCTCAAACGCCTATACATGAACACATACATTGCTGAAAAAGGACTGCTTTCAAATCAGAGCTACCGAGCCTGTAAATCCAATTGCCTGCTCTAAGTTCTTCCCTACCATTTTAAATGATCCTGTTGGTTAACTATATAGTTATAGCTCTTACTATCATTAATACTAGGTTATGAAATTTTTGATGTACAATGGAAAAAGACGCTTGTTAGCAACTCTATCATTTTTCAGTTACATCTACAAGCATGAATATTTCATAGTAAATTTTTTTTTCTTTTTTTAACCTTACTGAACTTCCACCCCAAAACTTACCAGTTCCCCAACTACAGCCCCGCAGCCAATAACGTCACTTGTGACTTCTGAGTTCCAATAAAAATACGTTGAATGTATATTTGGTTAGAATTAAAAATACCATTAAATAAGCTTGTTTAATTCTACTACTACTACTACTACTACTACTACTACTACTACTACACTATAATAATGAATAATATAATATAATAATAATATATGAATAAATAATAATAATAATATATTATAATAATATACTTGGGTAGCTGTAGTAAGTAATAGATAAAGCATAGGACTGAGGGTGACCAAATTTATACAACTTGCGGGACACTTTTTTTAATATTCCTTATGCATGTGTCATAAAAACTTTAAAATGCTTCACAAAAAAAGTTATGCATCATGGAACAATCATTATAATTAAATAAACATAAATTATTATTTTTAAAATTCAAAAGAAAATTTTAGAAGAATTTCCTAATTCTCTATTTATATATTATAATGCTAGAAAAGGTTAACTTTGATCATTTGAATTATGAATTTAAACTATTATATTAAAATACATTATTGCCCCGTTAAACATAATAAACAAGTAGAAAGGGAGTTTATTTTAAGAGTAACTAGAAAAATGAATGTGGTCATGAATCATGTTCATGAATCATGAATCATGGTCATGTTGTCATGAATCAGACCGATCAAACTATAGAACTTGGCATTATTTTACGTCACATGGCAATTAACAACATAATGGATATTGCATCAAAAAGCTTACATTGAAATGCAAAAAGCGTAATTGTCTTTCTTCTCTGTCAGTCAAAATTGGGATAAGGAAAAACGACAAACAATAGGAATGAATGTGACGTTCTTGTCATTTTATAGAAAGTTTCCATGCCACAGTTGGCACAGGGTACAAACTATTTGACCAAACCCTTGGAATAACACTGAAAAAGTTTAATTAACATACGTTTATTATATTATTATTCATTATATTATTATTATTATTATTATATTATTAGTTATTTATCTAATTATTTTATTATTATTATTATTTATGTTTTTAGATAGCAGGGTGGCTAGTAGTAGAAAACCGAAAGTAGTTCAAATATTTTTTTCTTTTTTTTTAAATTTTACTGAAAATGGAAGATGCAAATAGGGGGAGGGATAATTAATGTTAAACTTACTATATATATAATATTATTATATATAGTATATATATAATATATATATATATTATATATTAATATATATATATAATTATAATATATATATATATAGCGCATTTATAAGTGGGACTCCAGGGGCGAAAATCAATAATTAATGTATCGTTAATTATTTTTAAATAATTAATTGTAAATACATTAAATTTTTGGATAACCTAACCTAATCTAAGCTAACCTAACTTAACCTAACTCTAACCTAACTAACCTAACTTAACCTAATTACAAAAGGTTTAACGGAGTCAACCATTTATAAATGTCCTATATATATATATATAATATATATAATATATAATATATATATTATATTATATTATTATATATATACTATATATATCTATATAATATATATATACTATATATTATTAATTGTTAATGTACAAGGACCCACACGGCTCACAAAGCGGCCCCACTGGGTTGAATAATCAACTCAATGGTGGGGTCCTGGCTTATACATATTATAAATGTCCAAAATGGTTGGTGAAATGAATATTTGGTCAAGAATAAAAACTCATAACGATGTCCTTACATTTATAAATAGTCCTAATATTAACATAACAAAAACATATTTTATGAAGAGTATTCATTCTTTTGAAGATACGAGAAAGTAGAGTTACTATTAAAGTGGAAGAATTAAGATAAGAAATGGGATAAAATTTTAGAAGGTGCTATGGACCATAAAGTATGAAAATGGTGAAAGCGAATGGGGTCCAGTTGGGGACAATCTATGAATATGTCGAACAGATTGCGGGGTATGGCGACGGCAAATTTGCAGAGTGGGAGGAGGGTCCCGTGATATATAGTGACTGGTGAGTGATTTGGTGTGGCTAGATCACGTGAGGTTGTGCAAATATGCACTCGTGTAAACGATTTCATCAGTTGCTGAAAGTTTGGTGACCGTTAACAAGGCTTTTATATTTTAAGGTTTCGATTTAATGTGATTAGTCGGCCAGCACTCTTGCCAAGAAGAATGGAAGTCTTGTCGGAGAGCGGATACGTAATCCGTTGATAGGAGGCAGCCTTATCGATGACATCGGGGAGGTATCGTGAACGCTTCGAAAGAAGAGGCCGGCAATTTGGCCTATCGCAGTCGATTTCATTGCAAGTTACCCTACATGAGAGGGGGTCTAACATATGTAACTCGATTTGTTTCTTAAAAGAGTAGAGTCAGCCGAAGAATTTGTTTTTCGAATCGGGGCTTAAGAGCTGGAACCGCTGAGCGAATGTGAAATAAATGAACATAAGAGTGGTCTTGGTTAAGGATAGAATTCGAGAAAGGGCAATCATTATAGCTATTAATTCTGCTTAAAAATTGAAGCATGTGGGGGAGGGTATGGGAGACGTTTGTGGTCAGGAAGACAGCTCAAGCACCACACTATCCTCTGTTTTAAGAGCTTCCGTTACACTGGAGTAAATTCACTGTAAATTGCGGAATGAAATAGGAATGATGGCTTTAACAGGCAGCAGGGGGCTAGATTGGAGCGAGAGAGTCAGGACCAAAGCAAATGGGGGAGCAGGGAATAGCCAAGGTGTACACCCTTCATCGGATGAGAAAGGCAGCACCTTTTTGCAAGGGATGTTGAAGAAGTTTAAGGATGATAAATGTGTTTTGCAATGGGCCGTAATCAGGGAATCTGAGGGTATTCCCGCAGAATCGGTGCAGAGCAGAGACGTAATCGGGGTTTTTTAAGCGAAGATATTGTGCACATGATTATTCCCTTCGAAGAGAGCATCACATTTGGATTCAATTCAAGGCTCACCCCGGGGGAACGATCTGAAGGCTCCAGTGGAATGGATCGCCTCATTTGGATGAGATCTAAAAGGTGTAGTAGAGTTCGGGAGGCCTGACCATATACTACAGAGCCATAGTCAAGCTTCGATCGGAATTATGGCTGATATAGAGATTAAATAAGCGACTTGCGCTCAGCACCCCAAATTTTGAGGCGAGATGACGGTAATAGTTCAAGCACGCGACTGACAAGTCGTTTCCCAGGAGTATAATATGCGGTGGTGCATTTTAAGTGGTGATCTAGAATGAGTCCTGAAACTTTGACTTATGGAAGTTACAGGAATGGAACCATAAAAGGTTAGGTTCGCGGGAGGAAGGTGTCAGGTTAGCGTTCCCTTTTTCTCAAAAGTACTGGTTGAAAGTTTGATGGGTGAGAATGAAGGCCATGGGCTTACATTGTGAAATATTCTCAATAGCTAGTTGAAGTTGCCGTTCAAGAAAAGGCAGCCTGGCACCGGCTATATATCGCAAGGTTATCAACAAAGAGAAAAATTTACTGTCTCTGGGATAGAAGTAACGATGTCAGTAAATCCCAAAAACAAATAGTAATACACTTAGAACATTTCCTGCGGAACGCTTCATCCAGATAAAGTGCGTGACAAATAGAAGAACACCAAACCGGATCGATCTATTTGACAGACGGCATTTAATGAGAAGAGGGAGCTGTCCTCGGAAACGAGCGAGTGGAGTTTTTAAGGAGACCCAGGTCCTCCACGTTGTGTCATAAGCTTTTTCAATGTCAAAGAAGACACCAAGAACCATCCTACCAGTTTAAAGGGCTTCCCGGATGTCATGGTCCAGTTTTAACAAGGGATCCGTGGTCGAACGATTTTTTGCGGAAAACCAAACTAGAAGTTTGAAAAAGCTGGCGACTCCAGAACAAGGAGAGAGGTGGCCTGAAGCCATTTTATCCATTAACTTACAGTATGACAGGTCAGCGAAATTGGTCTTTGGTTGTCCGCCAACTTCGGATCTTTGCCAGGTTTGGGGATAGGGATTACAAAAGCTATAGCCCAAATAGATGGAAAAGAAGATTTTCGATCCAGATTCTGCTATACAGATACAGCAAAAACGCTGATGCCGAGGGGTGAATATGACGGAGCATAATGTACGAAATCATGCCTGGGCCAAGCTATTTTGCTATTCGCGCAATGCAGTTTTGATACTTTTGGCCAAAGTGTAAAAACACGGTTATAGGTATGATCTTCGCTTTTCGCTGTTGAAAAGTCTGGAGTGCAATCAATGAAATAGTTCTCATTTTTGAAAGAGGAAAGATCGAGTGGCTAGCAAAACTATAACCTAATGCATCTGCAACAGCAGCAGGAGCGGAGATCGTGTCGGTTATATCAGGCCCATCGACGAGATATTTTCTGTGCAACTTTCCACACTGTAGGAAGGAGTGTTGTGGATATTGACAGTCGAAATTAGTTCGAAAAATTGTTTATGTGTTTGGCGATTAATTCGCCTTAGATTTCGCCGCAGCTACTTTAAAAATAATCATGTCTTTGGGATGGTAGGGGTCTTTTGTAGTGGCCAGTAGAATTTCCTTCTCTTGTTAGCTTGCGCGAACTTTTTTGGGACACCAAAGGGGTTTGCGACCGTATTGCTCTGGGAATCGATTGAGGAATGCAAGCTTCCGCTGCGTGATGACAACTTGCTGCAGAAAGTGAAAGGCATCATCACAGTCCCGGAAACCGTTATTGACAGGGAGAGGTGAGAATAGCTGTGGGCATGATAAAAAGGAGCCCAATCGCGCTTGCGGTATAACGCGCAGAGCATGGAGAGTGGATTGTTGGTTACATTCTGTTACAGTAAAAGACGATTTAAAGCTATTGGGTAAATGATCGTATAAATAATCAAGCGGGACCAGGTAAAGCGATCCATAGAATACGAGCAAAGAAATATCAATGCAAGAAGGAATGTGTTTGTATAAAGGTTCATACGTAGGGAGTCTACTGTTAAGGCATCCCAAGGAAAAGGGTGTTAAAAGATCTCCAAGGATCTTGGACTTAGACGAGGTAACAGAGTCGCCCCATAAGGGGTGGCGGAGGATGAAGTCTCCTAGTATAACAACTGGAGTAGGGAGCTGCTTAAAAAGATCAGCTAAGTCTACCTTTATAAATTCACTACTCGGAGCCAAGTAGATAGAGCAGATAGTAAGGTCGGTGACAAGTGAATTCGTGCTGCTACCTGCATTAAGCCTAGTTTAAAGAGGGACTAGAGAATAGGGGAAAGATTTTTGAATGTGAGTAATTCCTGCCAACCTCCGCCTATTCATTGTCACCTCTTTTCTACAAATGTTAGCGGCGATTTATATTCAGGAGGTTGAAAAGAAGTTGAAATAACATAGTTCGAGTTCCTGCCAAACATATTACCACTTTTGTTTACAGTTGTTTAATTATTTTTATTCTGATAGACTGCCAATTTTTTGCCAATTTTTCATGGATGTTGTTATTTGTGTGATTTAAAAAAAATGAAAATTTTCTGCTGGGGCAGCAAGGAGTTACACCAAAAATACCCCTTGTTATTTTCCTGTGTTAACTTGGGACAGTTAGGGTTACATTAGAAACACTGGTGGACAAAAGGAACCTGGTACACAAGGAAATCAGTGGAACGGCATGGTGACAAGAACAATCAAGAATGAGGCCCCTCTGGTTGATAGGAAAATAAAATTGTATTTTACCCCCACTGCACATATAAAAACTTGGGGGTGAATTGAAAAAATTATCGTTAAAACTCATTGAATTTTCATCAGAGCGTGAGGGAGGCGGCTCCCCAGTATTATTTTCAATCTTTCCAAATCTCCAGTGCCGAGGAGAAAAAAGGAGTTAGAGTGTGTGATGCGCGCTTGCGAGTGGATTAAGAAAAAAACTCAATTCAGGAGTCGACCACTGTTTACAAACAAATGGGCTGCGGCAAGAGGTAGAGCTTGGAGATGGGGCTCCTCTGATGTGGTAGGCGAGATTTCGCTGTGGCAAACAGAGGAGAGGTGAAAGAAGCGGGATAGCGCGAGAGAGAGAGTGGTGGTGGGGGGATGAGGGCTACTCTGGGAGTTTCCGAAGCACTTAGAGGGTAGAGGGATGAGTATCAGGAGAGTTGGACGTACTTACATAGTGCGAGCGTGGCGACTTTTTCCAGAGGACGGGGTTCGACGTTAGGCGAAGTGAGTTAAGGTGAATGGCTTTCATCAATAGACATTAAAAAGTTTATGAAGGAAGAAATCGGTTGAACGGCGATGGGGCGCGAGGGTGGGAAGAGTGCAGTGCAGAACAGTGATGGCAGATTATCTGGGGCTTGAATCCTTGATGAGAAGGATTTCTACGAAGCTGTGCAGTTGGAGATTCGTTCGAAATGAAAGAGGGGCGTTTATGCAGAAAGTAGTAGGAAACAATCGCCACTATTGTCATTACATTTGTACATATTTTCTTTATTTTCCACATGGTCAATTCTAAAATGGTAATAAAGCATTTCCACTCACCAAGTATACGCATTCAATATCAAAACTTTGTGCTACGGATCAATTAAAATTTGCATTTTTTCATGTTAAAGTATATGATCTTTGACCTTATCTTATCTATAGTTCTGTTTTCAGCTCTTCAAAATGAGTTCATAAATTTGCTGTAGTTTGAAAGGACGGGGGCAAGGTGAGGTGGGGTGCATGTATCTCAAAAAATTTAGTGATAGACAAAGTACTGGGATGGACAGGAGTTTGAAATCAGGAGCAGACCCAAATTTACGCCTGTTATAGAGATCATTGGGAAACCTTAGCCAGAGAAATGGTTGTTTGAAGCAGGTAATATGCGGTGAGAGAAGGTTATTATTATTATTTTTATTATTATTGATATATTATAAATATTGTTTTTATTAAATATTATTTTAGTATAATTATTATTAAAAATTATTATTAGTTTTATTAATAAAAATAATAATACATGAACGATTTTATTATTTTTACAGGATTCCTTTCAGATTGTCGTTACTTTGGTAATATTTACTTCAAATCTCATCCAATTCAACCTATATATATTTTACAATAATATATTTTTATTTAGTCTTAGTATTAATGTTGTATAAATTACTAGCCTAAATAAATTGAAACGATCATTTTCGTGAATTCTGAAGTTTCCTCTTTCATTTTAAGCTGAAAAGTAGGACCTTCAAGCTCGGTTAAATATATAAATATATAATTATATATATATTATATATATAATATATATTAATATATAAAGATATATATAATAGAATTCTGTTATATCACCCTTGCCATATATATACAATAGAAATACTTGTATATAATATATATATTATATAATATATATATAATATTATATTATATAACAGGTTGAGTCGGGAAGGAAAACGACCAAATGAAATGAAAAGGATATGGATAATAAATGTAAAAAAAAAAACCCACTTGTTCTTATCCGATTTTCAATTTTGTTTTCATTTTATAACGTGTAAAGACAATTAAACAAAATCATACATTAACATTTCGGTTACCATAGTGTTATTTTAATAAATGTTCGGAAAAAAAATCCAATTTCTTTCATAAACATTTACGGCTTCGTCTACGAATTGCGGCTGTTGCTCTCTTGATTGTTTCATGCCTTCCTTTAATAACGCCTGCAGCATTTGGAATACCTCGAATTATTGCATCCCCGAAGTTGTCCCCAACTTTATCTGTATACGTCAGTTTTGAACCAACCCTAAAACAAAACCTAGTACTTTGTAGTCGGAATCTTGGAGACCAATAATTGGAACCACGACCAAAAATTTCACGCTCTGGAAACCATCCCGTTCAAAAATGTGTGGCGCCGACCTTGACGAGCGGAAATGTGCGGTGAGCATCCATTCATTGCTGAAAGTACATATCATTCCTGAGTTTAATGAGAAAAAACATCCTTCAATAGTTCCCTTGTAATCATTTTGTAAAAATTTGGAAATAGTGGTCTCCTGTGAGGGATTGCAAATTATGAAAGGGGCAAATAAATAAACCAATCGACCATACCCATTTAAACCACATGTTTAACCGAAACACCTATGTTGGAAAAATGCTCTCAAAAAAAAAAACTGTTTGCGTGGGGATTTCGGTTTGGCCTCACACATGGGACCTGTTGCGATATGTTTACTAATGCGTCGCGGTAAAAATGGCTTCCATCCGTGAAAAGTGTGCGCTACACAACACGATGATATTATTCTATTAACGGACAAAAATTCCATGCGTTTACCATAATCCTCCGTTTGTAGGTGTTGCAATCTCTGGAAACCCATGGTATGTATAAACCATTTGCTCGTGAAAGGGTGGTTGATTAACCTTTCGTGGGAATATATAATTGAGTTTACCAAATTTTCTTCGTGAGATGTCGTTGGATCTTCTTGACTAGCAAGGAATTATACTTCTACTTTCTTGCTAAACCTTATTCAAAGGATTCGTTCGATGTTATATTCAAGCAAAAACTGGGATGTTCCAGTTTCTCCGCACATTTGTTGAAACTCTGAGAAAATTACGGTTTTATTAGGATGTCTGTGATGGAAACCATTGACGATATTCTTCAAGAGCAGCCAGAGCACTCCTATTGTAAAAAAAAACCATAAAACCAAAAACAACATTATTTTACATATTCGACGGAGTAATAGGGGTTCGAGCCATTTGTACCAGCCTTAATGTACCAAATCGAAATAATTGGGAACATGTAACCCCACTTGCATAATTACCCACTGACATATTAGCAAGGTCAATTAATTTCATTCTTTCTGAATCCGATTGTCATTTTGGTTTTCGAAACATTAATAAGCTTCGTTACAATTCCGATGTATTTGTTTCGGAAAATTTATAAGCTTTCGTAAAGGGACAAAGCAAAAATGTTTTTTAGAGGTCAATGGCGTATTTTTTCAAATTTATTTAAAATAAAACCCACTTTATGATATCCGAAAAAGAATATGATATTGGTTTAAAAAAATGAAAACAATTGGTGGTGTAAAATTTGCGATTTACTCCTAGGGTATTTTTTAACATTATTATTCTGTCTTACAATCCCCGCTTCCTGGAGTTGGTTCGTTCCTCCCGGACTCAACCCCTGTATATATGTAATGGGGTCCAGAATTGAAAAGCGACGCCACTCATATACTGGACATATGATGGAAAAAATAGGAGGCTTGTAAAACCTTTTCGTACAGGTTATTAGCGATAGAGCCAACCTAAAGAGGATGGGAATTCTGATTTGGCAACCGGATTCCCATGCAAAAAACAATTATTGCAAACATTCTTTATTTAAGACTTTTATATAAACAATAACAGATAAATACAAACAGGTATTCAAAGTTGCGCTCCCCACTTCAGCCCCGGGAAATTATGGCAACGTAACTCCGTTAAATGGACAATGTCCCGCCATTAAAACCGACAGCATTTGCTAGTATTGCCTGCACCCACGCTAGGCCCGATTCTTTTCCTGCAGTCCCGAACTTCATTGGACGTGATGGTGGCGTATACACACATTTATTGCCGTCCCAGGTAAATAAGCTCCAACGATGTTAAGCCCTGCCCTCCCTATTGTTATTTATCACAAAAGTGCTTAATCCTTTTTTAATGTGAGAAACACCGCTTAAGCTTCCGATGATTGTCATTCGGATTGATTTATAAGACTTTTAATATTTACACCATCCACGGAAATGTGTCTTTCCAATTTAATTCAACTTATGAAATCAAGGAAAAAGCTTAACAGGCTCCGGGACAACATTGCAAGAGTTTGGACAAAAACTCATAATTTTTGTCCGAGATGCTAAATTACCACATGAAGCCTAATTTTCCAACTGTTCGGTATTTACAAATATAAAAGAAAGCCAAAGCGGTTGTTAATTTATCTGGCAACCACAAGTTGTAGGTATAAAACGTTCACGGTGACTTATTTTCCAACACGTGCATCCTTCTTCGGTCCATAAAATGTATAGGGGGCATTGTGTTGTAAGTGTCTGCAAAACAATCATATGGTTGAATTGGAATGACTAGCTTTTCAACTAAAACCCCCAAAAAATTATGATGGGAAGTTTTTTTCCATTAAAAAAATAAAATCCATTGGAGTGTTATATAATTAAGATGCAATTTTAATTCTTAATATTTAATCTATTAAAAAAAAATTTAAAGAATAAAAAAAAAATTAATAATAGTTGCACACTAGCTTTGCGATGTAAAAATTGGTGGTTGCTCCAATAAAACCTGCAACCCAGGCCCCACGAAGCCGCCCTGATATATAGTATGATATATATATATATAATAATATATATATTATAATATATATATATATATATAATTATATATTTTATATATATTTATATATTAATATATATAATATTAAATATAATATATATTATTTATAATATTTATTATATTTAGTGTCCAGGAAGGAAAAACGGCTCGGCCAAACTTTCATAACGTACATTATGTTTAAAATAGGGAGGCATAATACTCTATAACATTTTGTGCTCGGAACTCTTTTCTACCCAGAGTTATTAGCGATGAAAGGCCCAAACTAAGGTAGGTGGGAACGATGCGGACCACAGGAATTCCCCATAAACAACCTAATTTGCATATCTTTATTCAGGACCATTACCAATACAAAAACAGATAGAGTTACAATAAGGTGTTCAAAAAGTTCTCCCCCCAGCCCTGATACAAAGCACGCACCTCTGTGAAAATGGACATTTGTTGGCGACCGCCATTCATTCTGCCTTATGTCTGCACAAACAATTGCCTGATTTTACTTTCCTTTTTCAGTTCCTTGGACGGTCGTTGGACTGGAGTGGGTATTACGAACACCTTTGATTGAGCCCCAGGGAAAAAAAGGGGCCACATATTTGAGGTCGGCAACTTGGAGGCCAGGGGGAGCAATAAGTGCCTTCCTCAACTATCCATCGTAAAAGGGTAGTTAGTATTAAGCCAATGCGTGTGTTTTCTGGCGAAAAGTGAGCTAGGAAAAAGCAAATCCAACTGAAAAAAAACAAGACTAGAATTGCTATAAACAAGAATAATAGGGGAAAATATAAGAGAATGTAAGAGTGTTTCGGCCGTTTCAGGGTGGTTCAGGGAAGAGTGAGTTTTTACTGTTACAAAACTTCTCGAAAAAAATTTTCTCTGTAATATATATATTAATTTATATATTATTTATATATATAATTATATAATATATATAATATATATATATATATATATATATATATAGTATATATTAATTATATAATTATAATAATATTATATATATATATTATATATTATATATACTACCAGGGTTAGGTTTATCGTACCACTCTAAGATTTGACCGTCCATTCAGGTCGTGACGTAACCTCGTCTACTTACGTGGCTATGCGCCCGGAGGGCGTGCTGGCCCCTAAAAAATGGAAATGAACCGTTATTATTAAATTAGTAGATAGGAGTATAGATAGGTTAGAAGGGTTTTTTAGAATTATGTTTTTTAGTTTTTTGTAGTAGAAGCCTGAAATTTGGAGACTGCATAGATAGGAGGAAGGAGCAAGTAGGAGTCGGAGTCGAGCCGGCATCGGTGCGGAGCCGTGCGGCTGCCCGAGTTAGTAAAATGTTGATTATAAAATACAATATTGGTGTCCTTATATATGTTAATCGAACCCGTAGATCTCGAATATTGAGGTTTTTTTTTCAAAGTCGTTAAAGGGTGTCTGGTGGACTCCCCCGGATGGGGGATCCCCAGAGAAATGGTCGAAATGCGTTTAAGAAAGGCTTGGAAGAGAAAGGGTCAGAGTCGGAGTCAGAGAAGGAAGGAGACGAGAAGGAGTCTGAGTCAGATTAGCGGAGTCGGTACCGGCCAACCGTGCTGGGCCGGTGCGTCTGAAATTAATAAATATTGGTTTGGTTAGCCCATATTGAGTATCAAATGGTTAGTGTTTATAAGGTCGTTTTTTTTAGAACTCGAATATGAGGTTTCAAGTTCCTAAAGGGTGTCATGGGACCCCCCCGGAGGGGGTGGGCGTCCCCAGAAGAAATGCACGAAGTGCAAAACAAAAAGATGGGAGAAGAAGAAGGAAAATAGGGATTGGAGGAGGAAGGAGTGGGAGAAAGGAGTCAAGGAAGGGACCGTGACCGCACCGGTGCTGGAACCAGTCGAGTTTGCAGACGTTATTAAAACCATTCGTTCTGTGTTATAAGTCCCTAGTGCCCTGTCCTCCTTCAGGGGCCTCCTGTTGACCAAAACATGATTGCGAGTTACCTCTCTCAAAACCATGTCTCGCCTCTTCGCTCCAGCAGGCCAAGTCATTCCGCTATAAGCCAAAATAATCACCGTTCCAAATTCTCCGATATCTCTCTCACTTTTCTTATCCACTACTTTCAGATACGAACAAAGGAAATTGGTGACAACAAGCTTCCTTGTGTCCTCTGTTATCACCTCGAACCATTCCTTATTCATTTTGTTCTTACATTACATACTATTCCTGTACAACTCTCCCAGAGAGAGCTGCCTGTTAACTTTCTAGCCGCACGTGCAGAGTTATTCTCTCTCCAGCGAGCTCTCCACAGTCTCTCTCTCTAGCCACTGAATCGAAGCTTTCTCCGGATCTATGAAAGCTATATATGCTCGTTTGTTGAATTCCCTTACCTTTTCCAACGTATTCTCAGAGCGAACAAGAGATAAGTCGTCTTCTGTTCTTTCTATATCTTGGCTGCTCTTCCCCTAGTCTGGGTACTAACTATTCTCACTTTCTCTAAAATTCCTGCTCAGATGTTGCCAAGATGTCAACAAGAAATTCCCTGTAGTTTTACAGTCTCTGTTTGCTCTGCTTGGTGCCCTTGTATATGGCCACGTGAAATTGACTCCCGCAGCCTGGTTCTGTAGCTTCACTATCTCGTTTCAACACTTAATTAAACAGTTCAAAATTTCTTCTTTCATTTTCTCTCCTCCCCCTGGTGATCGCGATTCTATCGGTACCATCTCGCTCACCACGCTTACCTTTCTTTATCGCTTTCAGAGCACCCTCGAGTTTCTTCCATAATTACCTCCTCTCCCTCCTCATCTTCCTCTCCCCCCTCCACCATCTCTTCTCCTCCTCCTTCCCCGTCCATTCACATTTGCAGTTCATTGAAGTTCCGTCCATCTCCTGTTCTGTGTCTAAGGATTTCAGTCAAAAAGTCTCCTTGCTTACATTGATGTTACCACACTTCCTTCTTTGATCCGTCTATATGTTTGTGTCAGTCAAAAAATCTTCATCCTTTCTGCCCTCCCATCTTCCATCATCTCTTCCGCCTCGCTTTGCAGCCTCTTCTTTTACTCTCTCTCTCTCTCTCTGATTCATTTCTTGCCTCCACATTCAGACCTTGTTTGTACAGTTCTATTTTTTCAGCCACCTTCTTATCAATACTGCTTTCCTCTTACTGCTCCATTCTTCTTCAGTCCACCACGTCGGTTCTTTCTTCGTTCCTCTACCCATCTTTGCCCCTAGGTTCCTTCACCATTCTTATCGTTCTGTAGTCTCCCCAACCTCTGCTACTCTATGTAGTTCAAGTCCACTTATTTTTCTAATATATCCATTTCTTGTCACACTCCTTCAGTATTACACTTTATTGCACAGTTTCTTTTCGTTTACTCTGCAGCTTTTCTCCTTTCATCACCAGGTTAATCACCAACAATTCTATGATCTGAATCCATTGTTACTCTAGGATACTTTAACATTCCTTATTATACTAACTATCATACGAGTATGTATTTACGAGTCTAAATTTGGATCTCTTTGATCGAATTGCTCCGTGTGATTGTTGCGTCTTACCTGTAACCTATTGAGTCCATTGCTGCGTAAAACCATCCGATGATCTCGAATCCCTTTCCCTGATCAACGAAATCTATCAGCGATCTCCTTGCAATATTTCTTATCTCTCTCCATACTGTCCTACCATTGTCTCCTCCTCGTTCTCTTCTCCTTCCTAATTGGATTGAAATCTCCAATCGAAAACAATACATCCTCCTCTCTTCTTCCTGTCTTCTACTTTTCTCCTCTAACATTTCATGAACTGTCTTGTTGTTCACTCTTCCGTTGTTACCTTCAACGATTTTTATATGTATGAAAAATATTATTATATCATGTTGATAATAATAATCATAAAAATTTATAATACAAATATATCTTGTCTTCGTTATATGCTGTCTATAGTCAGAGATATATATATATGATATATATATATATTAATTATATATTATTATATAATATATATATATATATATATAGTGATTATAGTAGTATATATATATATATATATATTATATAGTAGTAGTTAGGGTAGTAGTGTGAGGATAGTGAGTGAACCTTGAGGTTTCCGTCAGGAGGCCTGACGGCCTGTCATCGGAGACAACACAATTTCCACGCAGTCCTTTCCAGAGGTACACATCCTCCATCAGCTGCGCACGGGCAGTCCATTCTCTCAGGCTCTCTCCAGCAATCTTTCCATCTTGCCTTCAGTCTTCATCGCTCTTACTCCCTTCCACTCTCACCACCACCTTTCTTACTCGCGACTCGTTCTCCCGCATCCTTTACTATTAGCCCCCAGCCATCTCTGTCTCACCGAGCTATCCTGTTCAACAACAGCACCACGAGCGAGATCGTCTCGCCTAACCCATTCTTTTCTCACTCTATCTCTCCTCGTCTTTCTGCCCACTATCGTCCTCAACACCTTCATTTCAGGCAGCTTCGATCCTTTTCTCCTCTCTTGCTTCATGTTTCTGCTCCATATGTCAATTTGGGTACCAGTATGCTATCAAATATTACTTTTTTCCTTTTATATCCATCGTCCGATTTTTCATAATTGGAAATAACGCTCTCATGTTCTTCCGTATTTTTCCATTTTTGCCACATCCCGTACACATCCTCCCTTGCTTGTTAATACGCCACATAGGTACACAACCTGATCTACATTTCTCAATCTTTCATCATCAATGACGATCTCTACTTCTTCATCATCCTCCTTACCCACTCTCATTATCACGTCTTTTCTTGTATTCATCTCAAAACCAATCTCCTTCAAATTTCTGCCAAAACTTTCCATTACTCTCTCAATACTCCATGCTGCCAACTCCAACATGCCAATTCATCCGCTTACACCATTATATCACCATCCAGATTTGGAAAATCCTCTGAACCTTTCTGATTACTTACATTTTAAGCAAAGCATAAAGAGAACGGAGACAGGACCACTGTTCCTGCTGACTCCCTCCCCACCTCAAAACCATCTCATTTGTACTTCCAGTCTCACTTACACTCACAAACGTAATAACAAGGTTTTTATTGCTCTCCTCCGTCTTTCCTCAACTCCATACACACACCTCCCCCATCATCCTTTAAAGTTTGCCTCGTTAGCTAGTCAAGTACATGCTTACGTCAAAGAAGCTATATATGCTTTTTTATAAAGTTCCTAGCTCTTCTCCAACATTATTCTTAAAGCAAACAACATTATTCCGAAGAACTCCTACCCCCTTACCCATATTTTTTCCTCTCGCCGCAACTGATATCCTATCACTTCTCTTAATCTTCTTCTAAAATCAGTTCCTACACTTTCGCTATTATATCCAATAAAGCTAGTTTCCTCCTTTTTCACAATCTCCAGTATCACCTTTTCCCTTATAATGGGCAAAACAACTATTCTTTCCCCATCTACCGGGAACTACACCCGCCATCCAACATTTATTAAAAAGTTCCACTTTTTTTCTTCAATTCTTCTCTTGCTTCCCTTATCAACTCTATCGCAATTTCATCTTCGCCCGGCGCTTTACTTCTTCTTTGTTGACAAAAGCCTCTTCCATATTCCTCCATCGTTTTATCGCGATTAAAACCCCTCCGATCTCCTTTCTCCCACATATGTTCCTCTTCCACATTCCTTCCTTCTTCTACATTTTACATTTAGTTCTCCAAAATTATTCAATCCATATCTTTTACCTCTTTCTGTGCTGTAAGTACCTCCTTCTTTATTTTGATACTATAAAGCTTCTTCTGATTTTTTTATGTTTTGCCAGCTTGAAATTCTTCTTCTTCCCTCCGCATCCTCTCCCAATTCTTCGCCATCTTTTTCTCTACCCACCAGCCTTTTTGCCTCCCTCTTCACTATCTCTGCTTTGTTTCTTGCTATCACAGATTCAGCTCTTCTCTGTTCTGTTCTTCCCCTCAACCACTTTCTCACTTTCTTGTTTTTTTTACCCACTTCTCTTCACATCTTCATTCCACAACATAGTGTGTTTCTTCCTCGTCCTCCTTACCACTTGACACCCCGCCATTTTTTCCGCGTTTCACTAATAATTTCCTGCAGATTCATGTTTGTTTCCTCCATATTCGTCAACTTTTCATTTATTTTCTCCACATATCCTCTTTCTCCTTTCCTCTTTCAGGGCTTCAACTTTAACAACTTTCCTTTTTTCTCCAACCTGCCCACTTGTTTCCTGTACTCTCAGTCTGGCAACACCAATCTATGATCTAATCCCAAACTGACTCCAAGAAGCACTTTAACATCCTCCACTGTCCTGTAATCCGAATACTATGAAATAATCTCTAATGGATTTTGGTCAAAATTTTCGGTGTTTGATTCCATCGATTCGCGTGATCTTATGAGATTCCCGGTGTTTGAAAAATCCATCATAATTTTTGAATTCCTTCTCATAAATGTATCTATGACCTCTCTCCCTCTGGGTTTCTCTCGTTTGCTCTATGTGGACCCAATATTCCCTCTCCACTCATTTCTTCTCTTTCCCCACTCTGCATAAAATCACTCATCAGGAAGATGCAGCATGCGTCTCGCCCCATAATTCCACACTCTCTTCTACCTAAATCATGAACCCTCTTCTCCTCCTCTGCGACGCCCCTGCGTTGAGCATTTACCTTGACAATAACCGGTGATTTTTGCCTCTTTGTTTTAAAATACTTATAAAAATCTCTCACCTACCCCTCTCACTTCCCGTATGAAAGATGCAATCTTTGGTCCGAAATAAAACCTACACCATGTTTCTTTATTCCTACGTCGACTCCTCTGTAAGCTAACACATATCCTCCGCCTAAATCTCTGCCACTTTCTTCACCCTCCACTCTCATCTCCGACATCCCACCACATCTTATCAGTCTGGCCTTCATCATCTCCACAATCTCACTCCTCCTTTCCGCTATACGTACCTCATTTAATGTTGGCAATTACATCATTTTAAAAGTTACAGTTCAAATTCGAAGTCCCTTTTGCGTTTCAAGTCTTAAATCCGATTCTGCGTTTCCGAGCTGTTCTATGGTATTGCAAAGCATTTTCTTTTCTTGGCAGTGGTTGCTTAGGCCTTATCCTGGCCCTAGCCATTTCTCCGTTGGCAGATTTAGTTCACACAGACCTAATTCTTGCCAGGTCACGACGGGGACGTCCGAGTGGACTTCTGCACACCAATATATATATAATATATATTATATATATATATATATATATATAATATATATATAATATATATATATATATATATATATATATTATATATATATATATAGTATATATATATAATATATATAAAATATATATAATATAATATATAGATATATATATATATATATACTATATAATATATATATATATAATAATATATATATATATATATATAATATAAATATATTACCAACCATCGACAACAGTCAGATCATATTTAATATAATATATATAATATATATAATATATATATATATATATATATAATATATAATATAAATATATATATATATATATTATATATATATATATATATATATATATATATAATAATATATATATATATATATAATATATATAAAGCATAATCCTGAACCACCATTATTTTCAATGAATGATAAATACTGAATGCAAATTTAAAAACGCATGTAATAAGCAGAAAACGTACGATGATTTCATCTAATAAGAAAATTGAATAAACACACTTGTATCAGTTGTATGTAGTTATTTTTAATTCTATTTATAAAAGATGGTGAGCGAGCAAATAATTGCGCCCAGTCTTGCTCTATTAGTTTCATGTTCAAAAATCATCCCTATGCTTTAGCATGCTATATTTAATTATCTAAAATGTTTTTTTATTGTTGTTCTTTATAGTTTTATATTACAGATATTCACATCATTTTATGTTTGTTATTTTTCTCAAATAATAGCAGTAATTCCTCACTTTTCTAGTTTCATTACATTGATTCTTGGAAGTTTATTTTTAAAAATTTTTTTCAGGTTGAAATTAATATATAGTAATCTTAATTTTGTAATGACAAGCTGGCCAAATATTTGCTTTGTTATTGTGACATCAGTAGCATTGATTACGCAAATTATTTTACCTACATTTAGAAGTTCTTTATCACAATTGAATCCTGATCTTGCTTCTTGGCTTCTTAAACATGGTTTTGAACATAAAGCTGGTTTCCTTCTAAAGTCTGGTTATTCAATTTTCATAGTTTGGCTCACTATTTTTCGTCATATAATGCCACAAATATTGTTTCTATAATATAGTTCAATTAAGAAATGCAGACGTAATTCTCATAAAACAAGCTGTGAGTGAACTATAATTAGAATTAGGAAAGACTAGAAACAGTATTACCACCATAATGGAAGAAATTGAGGGAACGTATGAGGTGAAGACAAGTTCGTTAAATGATTCCAATTACTACCAAATTGAAAAAGCTGATGAGTATGAAGTGTGTGACATAATAATATCTCAGTCTAATGAGAGGTTCTCGTTTATTGATCATTAGCCACTCTATTTTTCGATTGTGCAACACTTTAATTTTATAGAACCTCATTTCCACATTGTATTTAAAAGGACTGTAGCGTTATCCATTTTTTAACATCTTGAGACCAAACATGAACTGAAGTTATATATTCTAAGAATTTTATTCCCGAAAGAGGCTCTTGATTGCTTTTTAACTTACATTATGAAGAATGAAATTGATTCAAACTTTTGAAGAAACTTAAAATCGAAAAAATTAATAACTAACCTTAATGTCATTGAAGCGGGCTGAAAAGGAGTGCGTTTTCTAGATTAAAGAATTAAAACGTATTCGAAATTACAAATGGGCAAAATAGACGATCCATTATTGAACTTGCAAACAAAAGAGATATTGTCACAATTCGTCTTTACAATCTTGTGATTGAGTTATTGGCAAGTCAAAAAAGGGAAGAATGGACATGAGCTACAAATTATAAAAATTACAATTAATAGTATAGTGAAGTTAATTAAGACGTTGTGTATATTTTATTTTAAAATCATCGCTAATAGGTAACTATTTTTATGCAATGTGCTACCGACAAGTAGAAGAACGCGAGAGGTGGCATAACCTTTCGTAAAAAATGCGATATTATAATATATTATATATATTAGTATATATATAGGATATATTATATATATATATATATATATAATATATATAATATAGTATATATTATATATATATATAGGTATAATAATATAGTATATAGGTAGTATATATATAATTGAAGTCGCACCCCCCATCTCATTTAGACCACGGGTCCCAGCTTGAGTTGTAGGGTGTATATATATATAGTATATATAATATATATATTTATATATATATATATAAATATTATATATATAGGTATAGGATATATTATATATATATATATATATATATATAAATATATATATATATAGTAATATATATATTAGATATATCAGCAATGACTTGGTTGTCTTAGGAACCTCAAGCTTAATATAGAAAAGAAGACAACACCGGACGGGACAATGTCCATTTGTATTTGAACGTCGTCCTCTTCTGGCACATCATCACACTATCAAAAATTACCAATTAAAAATTAAAAATAAAAAAAAAAAAAATAAAAAAAAAAAAAAAATAAAAAAATAATTAAAAAAGAATTAAAAATTACAAATTATAACTAGAGTTTTACTAACCTTCGAAGTCAGGAAGCCAAAGACAAAGTGAAAAAAATATCAATTACTGAGCTCATTATACTAAATATTTACTAATTTTATTGATTGAAAAGAAAGAAAAAAACAAAAGATACATAAAAATTACAATTTGTAACAGTATTTACTGTTTAAGGAATATTTATTAACAAATTAAAATAAATTAAAATAAATGAAGTTTAACTTGAAGATTGGTCGGAGTTAAGCTCCGCTTTAAGCTACTGATATAAAGACTTCCATATTTATCATTCACATCAGAGACCGACGCGAGAATCGAAAAGCTGGTAGAGCGGATACGATGGTCCTTCGATGAGCATGTACTCATGAATTGATGAAACTCAGTTTGAGAGCGCAAACTCAGTACGTATAAGAGACTCCCCTGGTGTTTGCAATTATGACTGAAATGCAGGCCAGTTGCCTTACAAGCAAGCATTACAGCATGCACACTGTGACAAGTATACACAGAAGAGCCGTGGAAACGAAGATTTTCCTATCATTCACATCAGAGACCGAGGCGACCCAGTTTAAAATTATTAGTTGAAAAAAATAAATGAGCAAATGGAAGTGGTCATGAAAACCGAATTCAGAGGACTATACAGGAATCTGCATACCGTACCAGTGTAGAATTTTGAAATAGATTTCTGTTGAGGAAACTCAAGGAGAAGAGGATGCTTATGTCTAGAAGTATTTCTAAAAATTAAAAGAATCGATCAAACAATCATTGCGGAAAAACAGATTGAAATTAACTTAACTTACTAAGTATGTATTCATCGTGAAAGGAACCCAAGATGAGCAAATTCGAAAGCTCAAATTAAATTCTGCTGAGAGACCTGAATAGCTAAACTTATTCGCATAAAACCAAAAAAAATGAGTGCTCATTAAGGTTGAGGCTTACGATAAATATTGGTAAAAAAGGATCCATTCCGTCAGTAAACACCCACATCCAAAAAAGCAGAATCATCATGCTTCACCTCCCATGGTAAATTTAACACCTATGTTGTGCATACGAAAACTCATAAAATTAGACTGGCAGCAATTATTGAAAATCAAGAAGCAGACATCAACATATCGTCTGTATATTAGTGGTTTGAAAGACAGTATCAAAGCCATTTCTTTCGAGTAAACTCAAAAAAGATTTCGCAAGGGAGGGGCCCAGAGGGACCTTGCGACACCATCCAATATATGTAGAGAACATCATTAAATAGGAATATGGTATCTGAGGTAGCAATATCAATTAATTTAGTAAACTGTCTCTTCGTAAGGCCCTCTATCCTCTCACAACTTTGAAAAAGCTATTATCATGTTACATGTTTCTTTTAATGGGACATTTGTAAAGAGGGACTGAATGTCAAAACTAACCATATAGGACTGCGTGAAAGTAAGGAAAGAAATGAAATCTACAAATTCAAAAGAATCCTTCAGAGTATATGCATAGTTGAGGGTGGATGTTGCGGAGAGATAGCAAAAAATTTGAGAGATGTAAGATTGTAGTAAGATTAACTAACAGGAGTGAGATAGGGTTTTATGGAAGCAAGGATTGGTAATGAAGCATAGGTCAAAAGTGTTCAAGAATTGATTAAGACGATCCAAAACATGTATGGGATCCCTAACCAATCGATCAAGATTAGAATCATTAAATGATTCGGCTCCTCCCACCCCGATCAATATGAGATGAGTTCAACAATATTATTATAGTGTTAGGAAGGCAGGTTTCACTAATAAAATATGGAAGTTAGGAGAATCATAATTTTCGACACATATTACTAGAGTGTTAATGTCTAATTAGGGTGAATATTTCACTCTGCAAAAATATGTTTAAGTTTCATATATTATGATAGGTATTGATTGAATTTTTAGATATCTGATTCTAATGCAAGAGCAAAAGGCTAGAATGAAAGCTAGAGAGGTGATATTCTACAGATTCGAAATTAGCTTGTAAGATACATATTTTTACTAAAGCATATAGAAAATTGAGGCCTGCTGAAACAATTTCTTCGGGAAAATTTTTTTTTTTTTAAATGATGAAAATCGTAAGCTTAAATGCGAAGCGAAAATGTATTATATATATATATATATATAATTATATTATATATATAATATTATTATATATATATATATATAGATTATTTATATAATAATATTATATATATATTAGCTATATATTTATATTATAATTATCTATAATAATATATTATATATATATATATTACAATTATATTATATTTACATATATATTAAAATATAAAATATATATAATATATATATATATATATATATTTATATATATATATAAATTAAACATATAATATATATATAATATATATAATATATTAAATAATATATATATAATTAGTAATATATATAAATCCATAAAAAGCGTATAATAGAATTAATTTATCAGACACAAATAACATTATAATTATAATCGATAAGGTAACAAAAGAATTGAGAATTAATGATGGAAGTTTCTAAATCAAAACTTTATTTCAGTATCTATCAAAAGGATCATATATATTTACATCAATAGGGAAAATTTTTTTAATGATATATATATATATATATATATATATATATAATATATTATATAAGTATATATACTATATATATATTAATATATACTATATATAATAGCCGAAATCACTATCGGTATCCAAATGATAATGAACCTTGCATTCATTTAATTGGAATTTTTGCATTAAGAGTTACTTAACGTAGTTGCATTTATTAGGCATAAAATGAGCATGACAATGCACAAAATATGGTTGTTTGATTCAGTAATAATGATATAGGATAATTAAGATGCAATCGTCATTAGACAACTATAATGAAAATACCAGAGAAACTAACAATAAAAACATGCACTGATTCTAATCATAAATAGACCAGTTAGATGAGTCGATTGATACCTCCTCACTCGTTGGAGACGGGCTGTCCAAGGACTCATCCCGAGTATAACCTCGCGGATCCGATGATTGGCACTTTCCCGCCAAATCGCTACTCTTTAGTTGCGCTCTCTTTATCTTATATGGGACGAAAGCAGATTAGCCCCAAAAAATTATAGTTATATAACAAATACATACGTATACGAAAGTTTGCAAGGAGTTTCCACCGAAGATTTAAGGTGTATGCCTGAGACCGCAAAAAGGCCTACCATTAACGAGTTGACATACCATATAATGACCATGCATGCTTTGTCTCATTAACAAAGATTCCACCTATCAATTTTCATGTAGAATCTTAGGTGATCTCGGCACACTGTGCAAAGATTGGCGGCCTCAGAAAATCCAGGTGACGCTTGATTTCTCGTTTTCCACGCACATCCTTCACCCACCTATGACTTTATAAAATTCCACAGCTGGGAAGAGGAGGAGGAAAAAAGATGGAAGGCATAATTAGAACAGAGAAAGAACAACTATATAAAAATCAATGACGCTCGTATAGCGACATTTTTAATTACGTATGTAACCTTCGTCAGAATGCCCTGTTTTCCTCTGTAATTTTTAGTTCATCAATTTTACATAAACCTTCTATATCCGACCCTTCGATTTCTGATTTCAGACCTTAATAAATTCTTCAAAGAGATCAATCTACTCACCACAGAAACGACGAAAAATAATTTTCTATATATGACCTTAGCATGATAGAGGAGAAAACCTTTCGGTAATTGAGCTTTATTAAATACTCTTCATTTTCAAATCGTCCAAATTCCTCAATTATCACACTCTGAAATCTCTTTCGAATCGAAAAGTTTAAACAATGATATTCATACTTCCTTTTTCTCCTAGCTTTTTTTAATCAAATTCCATTTTGGCTACATTCAGATTCGCAGTCCGTATCATGTCATGTACACCAAGTTGTACCGTTTTTGGTGTTTACTTTTTGAATGAGGCCGTATTCTGCTGCGATAAAATAGAAGAGGGTTTTGCCCTTTTTTAATGAGGCAAATTATTTTCTTGCTCATGGAGAACTTTACATTTAATTTTTTTTTGCATTTTGCTCATATATAAACAAAAAAAGAAAGAGAGTATCAGACTACGAGAGTGAGTGTTGAAAAAGCAAAAGGGAGGAATCATTAATCTAGCATGCAAACAATAAAAATTGGCATATAAAATTATACTTATTAATTGTGCTTTGAATATTTTATCCAATTCAGAATTTGGCATATAATTCATACCGACTATGCGCGCCGCAGCTAGACGTTACAAGATACACTTGAAATATACGTATTAGAGCAAGGTCCCGTTAGAGGGCTACGTAGCTTAGACAAAGGTTTATTTAATAAATTTTTTCATCTTTGATATATTTTTTATTTTTCTCTAATACATAGTCAATATATTTTTAGAAATAATATAGTATGCCATCTTCAAAATTCCGTTCTATAATCGTTCAGTGGAAGTTTAGTACCGTACGGCATCTTCTCCCCGACTTCAAATTTGAAAATCCTTTAAGATAGAACCTACATTGATTTACATTTCAAAATATTACGATCGCCGAAGAAAAATTTTTTAAATTTTTAATAAGATCGATCATTCAGGATAATAGTTATTTTCGATGACTAATTATTGATGGTAAAAGATGATATTTAATTTTAGGTTTGATAAAGGATTTCAAAAAAATGGATTTCAAATTTTTGGAGGCAAGCTACTCGGTCTTTCTTATCACGAGACCCGTTCAGTTAGACATTTTTTTACTGAATCATTTTATTTCTCGGTTTTGAATTTCCGGAGTGAATTTGCCTACAACATTTTTCTACCTTTTATTTGAAATTATTCTATTGACTTTATACATTCTAGCGTAGATATCTTCGGCTTAACCTTTTCACAAGCTAATCCCGCCATTCTCAACTCGTCAGCTGAGGCAGCGGAACAGCCTATTCGAAAGTTGCCGCGAGATCTCGCCAGGAGGCAAAGAGTCATTTTTTTAATAAATTAGTTTGAGATATTTGTTTATTTTATATTTAGTAGCAACTTTTATGAATTTTTAATTGGATTTGTTAACTACTATGAAGAAACTTTCATTAAGATGTCTAAGCATTTAAGTTTTGATTTGTAAGAATTACTGCTACGTTGTAACTTCATATTTATTTATATAGCGACCGATGGCAACTCAAAGGATGGAATCATTTGCCGTTGGGAATTTTGGACTATTTAAAAATCTTTTAATGACTAGCCTATAGTAATCAGCATATATAATGGATAATTGACATGCAACAAGAGATATTATATAAGACATCACCTCACCAATTGGGAACCTTTAATTTTAATTTTCGATTTTATGCTTATCAGGTAATCTAGTATTTTCCACCTTGGAACATTTTTAACATTTGATTGTTACTATCGAGTTTTAGTTTATTATTTTAACACTAGATGGGCATGCATGCCCTTACAGAGAATTGCCGGTTGTTCATTGATCACAATTCATCACTTATTTCATTTTTCAATTGTTTTAATAATTATATATATATATTGTTTTTATTATTATTATTATTATTATTATTATTATTATTATTATTATTATTATTATTATTATTATTATTATTATTATTATTATTATTATTATTATTATGTATTATATTATTATATTAGATACTATTTATTATTATCGTAGTAGTAGTAGTATTAAATTTCTATTTCACTATTTTTATTATGTTTTATTTTTTATTATCGGAACAACAATTTGTCATTTTTAAAATTTTTAGAGTTACTTTAAGCAAAAAGGATCTGCATCCTTGTACATTTATGTGACTTAAATAGGATTCATTGATAAAGTTTTTATTTATTCTTCAATATTTTCAATTTTATTTATTTTAATGGGTTTATATTTTCCACAAGATGAGTAGAGGTAATTGATTCTGTAGCTTGTTCATTTTAGCCATTTATGTGTTTTCTTTAAAATAATATTATTCATTTTATAATTATTTTACACTAACGTGTTCTACGTTGAATTTTAAGTAATTTCCACTACGTAGAGGGGAAGGGTTGTAGAGTTTTCTTTTTGCGAAAGCGGTCTCTCACCTTTCTTTTTTTTTCGTTCGAGTGTGAGGAGTTGTTGCCAACAGCTGTTCTTTTTTCTTTTTATTTTTCTAATTCGTGTTCTGTACAAGTGTCTGCATGTAAGTAAGCTGTGTGTAATTACAAATGATCTGGAACGGCCACATGAATATTTTTCAAGACAACGCTGTTTAAGATTTCCTTTCACCAGAGTGATGGTGAACAAATCTTATTTTCGGTTTCTTCACCAATGGTCTTCCTTATTCGCGCCAAAAATTCACTTGGAAGTTCGTTTGTGCGCAATTTTTCTTGGATGACATCACGTATGTTTTGATTAATATTACACAATTTAACGCATATTTCGTTTATCTATATTTTTGATTGTTTTATAGTTGGCTAACAAATGAATCGAGGAGCATTGCGAATTAATCTTAATTTTTCTTGGCCACTTTTTTTGTTTATAAAGTAAATATTGTTTTTATCTTCGCCAGATTTGAACGTCATTTTCGGCGAAGTCTGGGAGTTTGATGGGACACAACAAATTTTTTTTTTTTTCCTTTAGTCTGTTTTGGTTAGGTACGCGGCTTTTCGTTGGGAGGTTGTTTTGCCTCCAATGGTAAGACCAGAGTGTCCCCGTTTCTCCAGAAGTGGAGGAGTTGGAGTTGGAGACTTCCCTCCTTTTTATTAATTTTGGCGTCGGCTTCGCTTTGGTTCGAAAGCTCAACTTTTTGTTTGAAGCTGTTTCTGTAGTCTTTGAGTCACTGTTTGGCGTTTGTTTAACTAAGCCCTAAATCAAGAGCTTGCGTTTGAAACTCTAAATTTCCGAATAGCAAACGGTTTTTATTCTGTTACAAACCGGAATGTTATATAACGACTTGCGGTCTTATTTTCAAATGAGTATAAAGACAGTTTCCTTCACATATTATTAATTTGACTCCAAATATTTTTAATTCTGTCCACATATCACTATTTAGCGTTAATAAGCGAGAAGTAACGGAATTCCCTTATGTTTTTTTTCATTTTTACTATCTGCTCCAATTAGGTTTTAGGTGTACTTTAGGGGCAGCAGGTCCCTATTTGTTCACTTCTGGGCGTCCCACTGTGTATAGCCCAAATCACTTCGGCTATCAATGTTAATGAACTTGACTTCATTCATTGGGGAATTTAAGAGTTACTTTCAAGTAGTTGCTTTATCTAGGATAGTGAGATGCACAATGACAAATAAATGGTGATCAGTTAAATGAATAGTGAAATTAAGAAGCACAAATCGTCGTTAGCCACTATAATACAAATACACAGAGCTAACACAATAAGAATGGCACTGGATTCACTATCTAGATGACCTGTTAGCATGAGGTCGGACTTGATACCTCCTCATCGTGGGAGGGCTGTCCAAAGACTGATCTCGAGTTAACCTGGCGGTGTCCCGTGTTGGGCACTTTCCCGCCAATGCTAACTCTTTATGTTGGCGCTCTCTTTCTTTTGGGGAGAAAGAGATGCCAAATAATTTAGTTTTAATACAATACATACGGTATGAAAGTTTGAAGGATTTCACCAGAGATTTAAGGTGTATGCCTGAGACCGGCAAATGGCCTCTTACAGAGTTGCATACCCTCTAATGACAATGCATGCTTTGTCTTACAAAGAAGATTTCCCTAATCTCAGTTTTCCAGCTTATAATTGGTGAGTCTCGGACAAGTGGGTTGTGACAAGGATTGGCGGCCTCAGTAAATCAAGGTGACGCCTTGATTTCTGTTTTCACCGACATCCTTCACCCAACCTTCTGATTAATAACTAACATGCTGGGAGAAAGGAGGAAGGAAAAGATTGGAAGCACTAATTTGAGAAAGAGAAAGAAAACCTCATAAAAATAAGAGCTCGTATAACGACATTTCTAATTACGTATGTAATCTCCGTCTGAGATACTGGGTTTCTCCGTATTTTTTTTCAATTCTCTAACCCTTTTTCGTCGTCCCCATCGTTTCTCGTTTTGCATTTACTCTTCAATGTCACACTTTCAAAGGCGAAATTAATGTTTCCTTCATATCTTTAATTGAATTTCAAGGAACCTTTCCGGTAAATTTCATATTAACCCTGAATTTCTTTTAAATGCATTCAAGATCCAATAATTCACATCTGCAAGTCTTTCTTTGAACAGCAATCTTCAAAATGATATTCCTACCCTTCTTCTTCCTATGTATTATTATCAATTCTGTTTTTGTTACTCCATTCGAAGGTCGTTTACCATATAACCCACGTTTGTACGTTTGGAGTACGAGAGTTGTTTTGTTGTTATTTTCCGCTAGGTGGGGGGGGGGGTTTTCCATGGTGACAGATAAGGAGATCTTGGTTTGTTTTTGAAGGAACGATTGTCCTTGTAAATAGAGAGAGTTTTGCCTTTTTGTGGGCAGTTATTTTCGTGGGTATGACCTTTCCTTCTTTTTTTTTTTTTTTTTTTTTTTTTCTTGACGGTGTGTACACTTTTA
>JABUQX010108524.1:20000-23322 GCA_015478945.1 Trachelipus rathkii | reverse complement strand
AGGACACCAACATTTTTGTTATACGAATGTTTATTAGCTCAGCCACCGCTCGGATCTTTGCCTGGTTTCGTGCCGGATCACGCATGCGCCGACCCGGGGGCCTGCTGACACAACACGCATCGCCATGAAGGAGCCTCAAAACACCCTTAGTTCGAGATTCTACATCCTTATCAAAACATATATTTTAACACTCGATAATGATATTATTACAAATATGTTACTATCCAGCACCGCACCGGAGCCAACACCGGTGAAGATGTCAACTCAAACTCTTTAGATTCAGACTCCTTTCTCCTTCTTCTACTTTTACATCGTATCAAATTTCAGCCTTCTACGACCAATTTAATTTTTTAGGGGGCAGCGTCCCCCTTACTGGGGGGACGCAGGGTGTACTCGTAATCTCGCTAGACGGATTTACGTTCACATCTAACCCTCCTTCCAAATTTTTAACCCAATACGATAACTCTAACCTCTATTAGATAATATACATCTGAGCCATAGGCTGAGCCGGAGCCGGAGCCGGAGGCGGAGTGCGTAAAAAACGATTCCTTACAGGAATCGTTTTCGACTCAGAATCGATTCCCTTCGGGAATCGATTCTTTGTATCAAATTTCAGCCTTCTACGACCAATTTAGTTTTTAGGGGGGCTACCTCCCCCCTTACGGGGGGACGCAGGGGTACGTAATCTCGTCTACGACGAGATTACGTCATCACACTCGAGCCTAACTCGATATAAGCCTAATCTTCGCTCGAGCGGAACTCTCAACAAGGGCGTAAGCGACATTTTGAGCTACGCTCTCGGGGGGAGGTACCCCCTATATACATCCTAGCGACTTGAAATTTCGCATGTTTTGAGCTTAATACATCAATAGATTATATTCCAAGTTTCAGACCGATACCTCTATTCCTTCATATCGAAAAGGCTGGTAGAGCTCAAACTGCTACATCACTACTCTTATAGTCATCTGAACTACAGTATATAGCACACTTTGTTCATTTTTAAGGCGAAGTATATGAAAATTGGAAGCATACGGTTCTTAAGTTCTGATAATAGGTTCTGGGGAAATTTTTTGCGAAATGAACGAAAATTATTGGTATCCAACAAAGACACGAACTTTAAATCTTTTTCAGAGTCAAATCTTAATTTAATGTTAGACATCAGTGTGTCGAGAATTTCACTAAACAGTCGACGGTATCTTGAAGAAGAGAATTCATCATTTTTGTGTCTTTTTTTGGCCTTGGTTTTTCAACATCGTTGGTAGCTTTTTCCCAAATAAGATCAAAATCATCATCTTTAATTTTCTGTAAAGTATTGTAGGTAGAACTCATTCACATTATTGATACAGTAAGAAATGTCTATGCATTTATTTTGAAGAATGTCAAATAAAATGTCAGAAAATGCAAATATATTTTTTGAAAATAATAAGAAGAAATTTTGTTTCTACTTTACACAGAAAATTAACAAAACCTGATGCAGTACTCACTTCTTCACCTTTCCAATTATCATATTCTTCCTCTATTGATAAAAAGAACTTGGTGAGATGTTCTCTATATTCGCCGATCGTCCATACAAGTCTTGATGAAAAATTCCACCGAGTTGGTGCCACTCCTGGTAGTTTTCTTTCCATAAATACTTTTCGAGCAATTGTACGGGCAGTAGAGTGTGAAAAAAGCTGCATATTCCAGATAAAGCATTGAAAAACTGTCTACATTCTGCTATGGAATTTGTGGATTTTGATAAAACTAAATTCAATCTGTGACTATGACAATGAATAAAGGTTGCTGATGGATATTTGTTCTTTACCAAGGATTGTAGTCCCGATACATGACCAGCCATTACAGCTGCTCCGTCAAAAGTTTGCGCTACTATCTTTTTTGAACAGTTTAAATCATCTATAGTTTTAATCACATGTTTCATTAATCCTTGCGCTGTTCTGTCTTTACTGACGTCAGTGAAATTCAAAAATCGCTCCTGACAATTCCCTTCATTATCTACAAATCATACAATTGTTGCCAACTGACTTTTATTCATTACGTCAGTTGTCTCATCAAGCGAAAGAGCAACAAATGTGGCATCTGATATTTCTGACCTAATTTTGTCTGCAATTTCGTTAGCTATTGCATCAATTAAATCATTTTGCATTGCAGGTGATGCTCCTTTAAAAATTGTTGCGCTTTTTAAATGGTTGGCAATTACTGGATCATAATTTGCCAATAGTTCCAAGAGCTCCCTGTACATACCTTTATTTCTTGAGTCCTCGGACTCATCGTGTGCCCTAAATGCACATTCTTGTTTTCCCAGGAATGCTACAACATCGATTAGTCTTTTTAAAACATTTCTGTTTTCTTTCACTTTTTCATTGTGCTGACTGTCAGCAATTTTCTTTTGCAGATTCAGTGCATGGTCAACCCTTTGAGAGCCAAATGTTTGCAACGTGCTAAATGCACGTATGTGACAAATGGATTTTTGGTGTTTTCCACAAGCTGTTACCAAATAATTTAAACTGCTAAAACCTGTTTTATTCCAAGGGCTTGTATCTGTGGAAAAAAGCAAACATGCCCAACAATATAATTTTTGAGATTTATTCGAGCCAGTTAACCACGGATATTTTTTATAGTTATTGTCATTAAAACATCTAGTATACAACCTGTTCTTTTCTTTATGTTCACATTATATATATAATATATATATATATATATATTATATATATATATATATATATATATATAATATTATATATATATATATATAATATATATATATATATATATATATATATTATATATATATATTATATATATATATATATATATATATATAGAAGTAGAGTAGCATAACGCGTATACTTGCAGCAAAGAAATTACCTCTTATTTTGCTTGTGGTATGTATGACATTCCAGTGCCTAATGGTTCGCCTTTCTATTCTGCGTTCATATCCATACTCATCCTCCAGATAACATCTTACAGACATCACCTTTTATCCGCATATCATATAAACATACTAATATCCACACAACTCTTCTAGATAACGTCTTAGGCATCCCTATCCCTTATATCCCTATGGGTGAGGGAAAAAGAATTGCACATATCGCATGCCCTGCGTGGCGCAGAAGGCGACTAAGAGACGGTGGTAGTTGGGTTGGCTGCCCACTCCCACTTATCTTTTGCTAGGAATCCTAATGCATGCCTCGGAGAAGGTCGTGATCGCCTTAAGCTGCCTTCTATCTTTCGATGAAAATTTATGAATTGTTTGGGTACATGGAATGTCAGGGGAATAAATATTGAGGAGAATAGGAGAGAGGTGATGGATATATTTAGAAAG
>JABUQX010108524.1:0-5000 GCA_015478945.1 Trachelipus rathkii | reverse complement strand
GAGCAATCCCAATAGTAAGATAAATAACATTGCTACTCTAAGAAAAATCTACAAGAAATGTTAGTCTGTACTTAGTACATAGAGTTTAGAAGCTCTATGAAATTATTATATCGTGCATGGTTAAAACAGAAAAATTAAAAGCATGATTATATCAAACTTTAAAACAAAAAATTAAAAAGTTATATTTATATCATGCCTTGTAAACAAAAATATTAAAGCTAACTATAACATGCTTTTTTAATACAAAAAATTTATATTCTTAAAAATGTTGTATTTAAAATCATATGGCATTAACTAAATTTTTAAACAGTGTTAGTTGTTAATTCTAATTGAAAAGAAATTATGCACAAAATGTTAAGCATTCTTCTGTTTATGCATGCGGCTAAATGCGGCTTTATTAATTAGTTAGCAAAACTGTTGTTATTGTTTTTTTATTTTTTCTTTTTAAAAGAATCTTTTCTTTTTTGACATGATTTTGTTAATCTGGGGCCCTCCCTTTGAAAAACATTTAGACTGGAAAGGTTCGTTAAATAAAAACAATCAGATAGTTGGTGGTTCGATAGACCAACACTTTTTGGAGCAACGTTGATGCTCAAACGCTATTTTCACATCTTAAATGCTAGAATAAGTAAGTAAGTAACTAAGTAAGTAAGTAAGTAACCTCTAAAAATTTTTTTTTTTTAAACCTATGTGTTCTGCCCTATATATTTACATAAAATCTACTTAAATGTGTTGTTTCTTATCTAACGCGTTCTCTCATTTCAAACCAATTTTAGGTGGAAATAGGACAATTTAGGTCTCCGCTACAGTCCTCTCTGTCTCTACTTCTAAGTTATTATATAAAACGGGGTTAGACTGTGAAATCTTCGCTATGGGTTCCTTTGGTCTATAACCTCGGCTTCTATGTTAGGTAAAACATTTATGGTTTTGTTGGTAGGAACGCTGCGATATCTTACAAAACACAACTAAAAGCATATACAACTGTAATCTAATTTAAGAAGTCTATGCAAAAGTTTATGGGACAACTATAGTAACTAGATTTACAGAACAAGGCAAAGTACAAAATGATTACAGACTAAACAAAAAAAAATCTGTCTTAAATTCTATATTATAAGGATGTACTTTCGTCATTGGTAACTTCGGCTCCTTTTACCATTTTCCGGAGACTTTCCCTTGCCACCTTCAAGGTAAAGTGCTCACTACGTTAGCCACCAAGGCTTATACATTAGAGGCCCGCTCTCCTCTATGTATCGCTCTGAACCAACTGAAAAGAAGCTTTCAGTGTTTCCCAAACACAACTATGAAATGAATTCGGTAGGTGATCTAAAGTACATCATTAAAATCTTAATCCAGACTACTTTAAGCAAAATGAATAAACAAAACAGAATACAAAATAAGCTATATACTAAACCAATAAATGTATTCTCTCATATCTGCCTAATTTTTTACTGTGTTTCCTATACTTCTAGGAAGTACTTTCTTTTCCTTGGCTAACTTGTAACCTCTGTGGATCGAACCAACATCAGTTGCGAATAGTACTTCGGTGTAATCTTCGAAAAGATTCCTAGAAACATTTGGTCTAAGCTCTATGGGGTATCGTAAGAGACTCTCTAGGTCAAGAGAATAAGATTTAAGTATTGGTTGAAAGCTAATATAAACAGCATAATAAAACAAGCAAAACTAAAACATTGATTTCTTTTAAATTGGAAGAGTCGCGCGTTTCCTCGTCCTACACCTCTAGCTTACTACCGGGGCACGTTCCTGTGGCTCAATCCCTTAGAAGAAGGGCATTTCGGGGAAGGAAACATTTGACAATTCTTCAAATATTGAAATCAGCTACTCAAAACTTAAGACAACATTGCGCATTTCCCTTCTCTACTCTAAGAGTACTTACTTAAGAGCACACTTTTGTGACTTAATTCTCAGTAAGCAGAGTATTTTGGGGAAAATATGTGCTGAAGTCTCTAATGACTACAAAAATTCAATCAATATACTGACTATATTTGTCAAAAAAAAAATAAATAAAAATAAAGCAAACTTAAGTAAGACTAAAAACTACCTAACTAATTTCCGCTATCTAAAAGGTATAATCTTTAAAGAAAATCGAGACACGTTTATACATTTTCCTTTCTATCTCTCCTGTCTTTCCTCAATCAACGTTAGGATCCTGGTATTAAAGGAAATATTCAGAAAAACATGTGACAGGGTCTCTTTTAAACATAAAGTTGACCATCTTAGATCTACCTAGCTGTGTATGCACACAAAATCAAAACGGAATAATTAGAATACTATAATCTGGCTTACTTAATCCACTAAGAAATCTTATCAATTATATTCGCTAATCCAAACTAGGCTTAAATGTAACGAAGCAAAATAGCAATATACATACAAAAATGGTGTGCATCTGCACAATCAAAGCATATATCAAAACAAAAACATATTAAAAAGAAAGTTCTCAAAGAGAATATTATACAAACAGGGGGCGCTCAAACAATCTAATGTGTTCGGCGCTTCAAAGCAATGTTCATCAAAGCGAAATTCAGGACCATATAATATATATATATATATATATTATTATTATAGACTCTGTAGGAGTCTATATTATTCTATATCTAATATATAACTATATAGTATATATAGTTATAATATAATTTCATAATAGTAATATAACTGTACTATGTTTCACAGGTATACATACATTAATATATATTAACAGCAGCGTTGATATCCCTTTTTAAAACTTTTCCGTTCTATTTTCTTTGCCTCTTATTGGGTATTCCTCAAATTGTTACCTTCGAGGGAACTCCTGAAGACAGGACAGCTTTCCTTTTTTCGTTCCACTTTTTTCACGCTCAACTTCTGAAAAATCATTGGGCTGGCTCCTTCTCATATTCGTATAGTAAATATCATCGCTCCTAGAGGGTGTGCCCGTGATTTGGACCTCTCTTATGCCGGCGAATCACTTAGAGGGTAGCCCTGCGTCTAGGACTCTTCGTGGACGAACAAATCATCGCTTTTGTGTTAGGATGAATACATAGCTTGCTACTCTCAAAAGCTTTCTTCGAAACAGTGGCTTTCCCTGAACTAAAATCTGTATCTTACCCTTCTATTCATCAGTGAAGTATCAAAGTGATTTAAAAACTAGCATGCAGCTCTAAGTGACGAATTGTCTTCTTTCCTTTAGGTCTTTCAACTCAAACATAGCCTGTCTAATCTCTCTTTTCCTTTCAGAGTGAAACTTTTAATGACTTTTAAATACTGTTTTCTCGCATACTCCTTTCCTCGGCGCCACGACCAGTGAGAGGCCGTTTTCGTTTCCAACCCTATTCTCTTAATTACCCGGTCTGGCTGGAATCCTTCTAGAATACTTCACCTTTTACCTCAGAAATTTGCCCTTTTCACGGTAAATACTTTTCACTGATCAAGTCAAAGTTGCGGTCTGAAACGATGGAGATATTGGCTGAAACGGGAGTTGTGGTGAGCAATTTCGAAACTGGTTTTACTTCCGCTACTGTACCTCAAAATCTGTCTTTAACTTCCGTTTCTTTTTCGCCAAAGGCGGCAAAACTTCATTTTGGTCTTTTTTACTCTCTTATTGGACACTAATGTCCTTCTTTAAACCTAACATTTAGGAGTATAAAACAAAGAAAGGAAAATTACTTTGGAAGATTCCATTCCATATTTTGAAAATTCCTAAAGTAATCTCAAATAACATAAAATTTTAACGGTCTATTCCCTGTCAACCTATAGGTTCTGTAGTTCCTGCTAAAGATTTTTATGTCTCTTACTTTATGAATGGATTCTTAAGTTCTAAAAAACTGGAATGAAAAGAAAATTAATAAGAGAAGACAAGATGAAAAAATTTAATTGCTCTAGTGCGTAGAATTACTGTCCGCTATCCTATCAGCTACTTAAGAAAGAAAATATGGTATATCCGAACTAATTTTTAATCAATAGATTAAAGAGAAATAAAACCTCTTTATCCGTAAAATGGGTCCTCAGACATAATATATAATATATATATATAATATATATATAATATATATATATATATATATATATAGTATAATATACTATAATATATAATATAATAGATATATATTATATATAATCTATATAATTATATATATATACATTATTATTGTTTCAATCTTACAGTTTAACAAATGAAAGAAATTAAATTGAATATTTCAGAATAATAAACACAAACTTGTTAATAAGATTCTCAAATATTCCCGAGCCAATTGGAATTACTTTTCTCTCTCTCCTTCCTCTCTCTCTCTCTCCTCTTCCTCTCTCTCTTCTCTCTCTCTCTCTCTCTCTCTCTCTCTCTCTTCTCTTCGAATACTCACTAACACTCTTGTGCTTGGTCGGCGTCACCAGCCAATCTCCAATCAGTTAGGGAGAGAATCAACTTTTCTTTCTTTCGTTCTAAAAAAGGAATACAAGTGATTAGTAAAAATATTCATACAGGCCCATATATACGTTATATATATGGATAAAAATGAGCATCATATAGTGTCTGGCTCTTAGGTCAGAGGTGAGACGGGGATTGTCCGCTGGTCTACACCAAACACGCGCTTTAAGACTTACAGTTATCCTGACTGGCTAAGACATGGCTATATAAAAATGCTACTAATCCCTCTGGAAGTATGCTCGGGGTTTTTGCGAAGGGAAACCGCCTTGCGCTTTTCTTCCCCTAACTTCTGGGAAACAAACTTCAATAAAACACAGAACTATTAATGCTATCACCTGAGTTTTCCTATTTTAGGGAAAGTAATCTATCAATTGCACAGCTATTCTACTAATTTTGACTCCAAAACTATAAGCAAGGGAATGAATCATGAATTTGAAAATTAAATCAAAAATATATCAGAACTAAATGCAAACCTATATATATCTTTTTCGGCGGGGCGCTGACTTACACATATCCATGTGGATATATATACTATATATATATTATATATTATCTATATATTACTATATATAATATACTAGCT
>JABUQX010108523.1:42500-43772 GCA_015478945.1 Trachelipus rathkii | reverse complement strand
TCACGGAACATAACAAAACAACTATACCTGATATCTCACAGTCATTCAAATTTTTGCACTTCTCATGCGAAGCTCAAAAACTAAAAATAGCTGAGAATTTAGAATATCCAAGACATTTACTTCAAGACATTAACAAAAAGAATAATGCCGTTTCCTTTATAATGAATATAATATGAAATGCACAAAATTTAAAATCTAATTTGTAATTTTAATTTTGTAAATCTTGTATTATAATTCATTCAAATGTTAGAATCGAAACTCTGAAGATGTCCGAAGTTTACGGACGAAACCGGTCAGAAACTAATAAATATAGATATGCCTCTTATTTTCTATGCAAACTATTTTCTAGACTAGTATTAAGGAAATTAAATGAAAATCAGAAAAAAATATTTAGAGAATTAGAAGTTAAAAGTAAAACTTATATAAAAAACAAAAGCTGACATAGGAATTTCTATTAATTATATTATTATTATTATATTTATTATTATCTTATTAGTATTTATTATATTATTTTATATTATTACTATTAATACTAGAATTATATATTGTATTATTATACCTTATATTGCTATTATAATATTATTATTATTTATTATTATAATTATTATTAATTTTATATTATAATTATATTTATTTCTTATATAATTATAACTATAATTTTTATTATTATTTTGATAATGATAATGATAATGAAATGATAATAATATCATGATTTAATGATAATTTTAATTGATTAATGATAAATGATAATTAATAATGATGATGAGTAATTTATTATTATTATTATTATTAATTATGATTATTAATATTAACGATGTTATTAATATTATTGTTATTATTATATTATTATTATTATTTTTTTATTGTTATTATATTATTATTATTATATTATTATTATTATTATTATTATTATTATTATTATTATTATATTATTATTATTATATTATTATTAAGAAGACATTCATGATTAAAATTATTATTATTATTATTATTATTATTATTAATTTTAATTATTATTATTATTATTATTATTATATTATTATTATTATTATTATTATTATTATTTTTATTATTATTATTATATCATTATTAATATATTATATCATTATTATATTATATTAATTATTACTATTATTATTATTATTATTTAATTATTTTTATATTATTATTATTATTATTATTATTATTATTATTATTCATTATTATATTATTATTATTATTATTAATATTATTATTATTATTATCATTGTCATTATTGTTATCATTATTATT
>JABUQX010108523.1:0-20000 GCA_015478945.1 Trachelipus rathkii | reverse complement strand
TATGTAATACCGAACTATTTATTTTATGACTTCGAATAGAGAATTGAAAATTGTATTAGAATTACTTGAGAGAATATCAAGAGAGAGGAGAGAATAGATGATTGATTGATTTAGATGTAGATCCCTTATCTTCTCTGATTCCGAGACCTACCTGCAGAGTATGGTATGATGTAGAAAGAAGAGGAGAAGAGCGATCACAAAGTAAAAAAACACGATAACCGAGAGTTATATCTCGACCAGATCAAGATCAAAGGGTATGACCCGAACTGAATGATAAAGAGACTGAAGAAAGACCGCAGAAAGAAATGAAATGACGATACGAAAAATTGAGAAAAACAACGAGAGAAGAAGAATAATTAACGATGTAGAGAGTAGATGAAAGATTAGAGAAATATAATAGATTAAATGAAGAGGAGAAAAAGAGAGAAAGATAGAGATAGATAGATGAATTTAGAGTATGATTTGAAATTGATGAGAGAGTTAGAGAGATGAGAAGATGAAGAGGTAAATTTTAATGCGAAGACTTAAATAGAAAAGAGAAAAGAAAGAAAAGAAATTTTAGATGAAAGAACGGAGAAGAACTAAGATTAAAATGTATATGATAAAAAGAGAGGTTATGTAATCCTTGAGTTGTATTAATAGAGAGAGAGAATATTTTTTAGAGATGAAAGAAAGAGAGGATGAGATTGATGAGATGAGATGTAGAGGGGGAGAGGCGAAGACGGGGCAACGGGGAAGAATGAGGAAAGAAAAGAAGTAGGAAGGGAGGCAGGGACGACGAGAGAGAGAGGAAGAGAGATGAGAGTAGAAAAGAGAGAGAGAGAGATTGAGAGAAAGAGACTTGAAGAGATTCGAACAGAGAGAGAAGAAAGAGAGAAAAGGATGAAGAGAGAACTTTGTGTCAGAAGAAAGATAGAGAGAGAGAGAGAGAAATTAAAAAGAGAAGAAAAGAGAGAGAGAGATATCATTCGGGCCAGGGGCACCGGGCCGTAAAGAGTGCAAGGCGGCCAGGAATTCCGAAAAGAGTAAAGAGGTGTTTGTAAGGAAGGGTCAAGGCATCGGGAGAGTGAAAAGACGGAGGGGAGTAGAGTTAAAAACAGAGAGGAAAGAGGGGTAGGAGGGAGAAAAATTAGATGCAAAAGTATAGCCTAAATAATCAGTCACCTGGCTTGGAGACGAAAGGAGATCGTCAGGAGCAGAACCGGAAGGAAGGTGGGCGAGGGGGGGGGCTGCGGTATACAAACAGGTGGACGAAATCGTAAAGACGGTGAGAGGGAGTGGTTGTATTAAGCGACGAGGCGAAGGTTCGGAAATAGGTCCGACGAGTGCGTCGGAGCAGACGGCGGGAAGAAACGTTGGCGACCTTGAATGTGGTGAGGGAGAATGGGAAGGGGGGCGCCTGTAAACCCTATACAGGTGCTCCTTCAAGGCATGGACCTGGTGGCATGAAGAATTCCACCAGGGGGGGGGGTTTGATAGATGAGAGGAATGAGACTGAGGGATGTGAGCAGCTGCAGCAGAAGGATTAACTGAAAGTACGCATAGGCATCATTGACCGTAGGGAAAAGAAGGATGAAAAGGAGAACAGGGAATGGCAGGAAGGAAGGCCAGTCGGTTTGAGAGTTACGCCACAATGGTAGGCGAGGCGGAGGATCAGAGTGAGCGGCCGAAGACAGAAGGATTGGGTAGTGGTCGCTGCCGTGAAGGGAGGATAGACAGACCCATTGAAAGTGGGGAAGGAGGGTAGGAAAGCAGAAGACATCAACACAGGAAGAACAAGAGGGACTGAAGCGTACAAACGCCGCGAGGGCGGCGTTGAGACAGACACGAGAGGGAGAAAGACGAGAGAAGCGGGAGAAAACGATCGACAGCTGGGGAGTTAATTAATCACCCTACAAGAAGTGACGCAAATTGAGATCGCCCACCAGGAGCACCGGAGGGGAGAGCTGGGCGAACAGGTGAAGATTGTCGATGGGGTAAGGGGCAGAAGGGTGATATAGAGGGGGCAGACTGTGAAGGGGGGACGAACGGATGAGACGGAGTGCCACAATCTGACGAGGGGTCTGGAGGAAGAGGAGAGAATGTAAGGGAGGAATGGAGGAGAATCGCAGTGCCAGTGCGACCAGTAGGATAGCCAGAAGAGGAGAAAGGGGGAGGAAGGAAACCAGGAGGGTGAAACGGGCAGTAAAACAGGTGAACCTCCTGAAGGCAAAGGACTCGCGGGGAGTGAAGGCGAATCAAGAGAAGGAGTTCCTCATAATTAGGGTAGTAACCCCGACAGTTCCATTGAAGGACTGGGGAAAGCGCGGAATATCAAGAGTTGAGGGGGGGGTGGTGGTTTTGTGCTGGTGGGTGGTGGGGGTGGAGGGTGAGGGTGTGGTGGGGTGGAGGCGTGTTGGTGGTGTGTTTGGGACAAGGAGGAAGGGATACAGTGTGGTGGTGGGGGGTGGGTGTGTGGTGGGGTGAGTGTGTGGGGTGTGTGGGGGTGTTGGTGGGGGGGGCGGGGTGGGTGGTTTGATTTCATAAGTCATTGTACTATAATACTATAATATAGATATATAATATTATATAAATTAATGCGGGGATAACGGACTATGGATATGGAGAACGGAGTCGAAAATAAAAAAAAGTAGGAGGAATCGAGGTGTGGTCAGGGTGGGAACTCGGCGAGACCTTTTACGCCTGTAAGTGGTAAGCTTTATAATGATTATAGATATTATAATGATATTATGAATCATAACTAAAATGTAAGCTAATATAATACTCCTATATATATATAAAGACTTTCTTGTAAAGAAATATGGAGCCCGGTGAAGCATGGAAAAAAAAAGGAATAGAAGAGGTACATAGGTATGTATTTATATTTATAGAATTCAGGGTGAACCTGGGAGCGGATAACTAGTTTTTGACACATACTATGAGGTAAGTAGAGGTATAGTTAGAAAGGACCAAAGGGGAATTGGTTATACTAATTATTATATATATATATATACATTGTGTTATTTTCTACAGGATTACGTAGAACAGTATGGTTGAGTAATAGTAAGTAGTAATGATTATTTATATTCCCTATTATATAGTATATGATATTATATCCACTACCAGACTACCGCTGGAGAAAGGGGGTAAGTAGTAAGTTGAAAAAAAAATTCAAAACCACTCTTTAGAATATTAAAAAAGTTACTAAAATTTTATAAAACAAATGACACAACCCGAGCAAGAAAGACCCGACCTGAAATCCAAACTCGCCCCGTTTATAAAAACCACAGATTGACGAAACAAAAAAATTACATACACTCATTCAGCAAGTATAGAAGATAGATCACTACATTGATCTTTGCTGGAAGGGGGAATAGCAAATTTATACTCCAAAGTTCCATACTACAATAAAAAATCACAAAATCAATGATTCAGTCACAGAAAACAAACCAAAACAAGAGGACTAAAATAAGACCCCGCCAACAAAACATCGAATTTATATTCGAGTGCGATTGACATCTTATCTATTCATTTCTGAATAAGAACCATGCTTCCCGTCTTACACCTAGAGCTTTAAGTTCACATTCAAATGTAGATCACAGGATTTGGTTGGAGTAGCTCATTGCCTTAATTCAATTAGAACAAAAAACACAATCATGTAGAAGAAAAAAGGTGTAACATTAAGAAACAGCGAAGAATAATTCCCGTCCAAAAACGTACACTCAAATCAACGCACAACCTTTTTTTGAAAGGGTGGAAACACGTATCAAAACGGGGGAATAGCACAAAAACTGCTCTAACTCGAATAAAAATAAGAACAGCGCACTGACAGCTAAAGACGGAAGGGGGACTGAGGTTATGACACCACCCTAACTTTCACAAACAAAGTTGATATTAACTTTAACCCAGGGCAATTAATATGACTTATAACGACAAAAATTGCAGCAATTAACTATGGGCTTGTATTAAGGAAAATAACATATACACAGGTTAATCAAATGAAGGGACCTGTAAGGATGGTTGTAAAAATACGTAATTAAATGTACTTTAGCTCTAACCGTTCTGTTGTTAAGGATGATTGTAAAAGGGTAAAATGTTTCTTGTTATATTTGAATTTCTCTTTTTATTAAAATATATTCTTTGTATTGCGACTTATATTTCATAGCTAGATTTAAATAAGAACATATCTGCTAAATTTCCTTCCTTTTTTTTTTTTTGCCTGCTAAGTCGAACTCTTTCACAGCATTGTTTATGGACTAGATGGCGAATTCAGGGAGTCTGTCCGAAGAGAGAGCAAACAGCACATCACCATCTTATTATTTATCTCAATCTACGAATATTGGTATTCGCTAAGACTCTAGTGGTAATTAATCGTAGGGAGGTAATAACGAAGAAAACAGTGGGCACAGTAAAACCAGTCCATGGCAGTTGTAAAGCAAAGAGGCCGGTCAAGATCCGCCGGTAACCCGCCATGAAATAGCCCGGGTGCTAAGCCGAGCAAACCCCCATGCGCAGGGAACCAAAAATCGGATGTGGCATTCATATAGAATCAATTTTGTTTCCAGCGCAAACCATCTCAGACTGGCGAGCCAGGACCCGTAATTAATCCCCTATCGGGGTAAGAAAAAAAAAAAAAGGGGGGAAATAAGCCGAACCTGGTTAGGTTCGCGAAATCATAGTTGAGTGGTCATTGTGATTGGAAATCCCTGTTAGTTCTATACGGAGAAAAACCACAAAAGGAGCCTCCACAAAATAACATAAGAAAAAAAATGCGAGAAAATTGGAAAAAGAGAGGTAAATTAAGACCCAATCTATTATAAGTGTCCTTGCCTTTGGGCCCCGAGGCGTATATATATAGTAGATTAAGGGTTTTATATGTTTCATAATATATAGGTTTTAAAATAGCATATATTATATAGGTATATTATATTTATAACGGATGTCTTGTTAAATATTTTATTAAATTAGGAAATTTATATTTAAATATACTATGTATATAATATATATAATATATATATACTATTAGTAAATAATATAATAATAATTATTAAACTATTATTTTAATAAATATTTTTATATAAAATATAATTCCTTATAAAATAATTTTATGCTTATTATAATAATTATATTATAATATATATAATTTTTCTATATTAGGTTACATAATTATATATATATATTATGGTATTATTATAGTTTATAGTATAAAATATAAGTTTATATATTATATAATACTAATATAAAAATAAAAAAATTAAAAAAAATTATAAAAATATAATTTCAATTTCTTACTAATATATAGTATATATAATAAATATTTATTAGGTCATATTTATAACTTAAGGTATATATATATATAATTAGAATACATCACTCTATATTATTATACAGATATATATATATTTAACTAATAATATATAGTATCATATACTTCCACAAGTAAAGAACTCTGTACTTATATATGGCCCTGTACATACTACATTGCTCATATAGATAGACTCAAAGTTCTCTAATATGTTACTGAATCATTTTTTAGTATTATTGAGATATTACTTATATAAATATATATATAAATAATGATATAATTACAAACTTCATTATTATATATATATAAATATAATAGAGATATATATACTATTACTCATTCTAATATAACTAATATTAGATAATACTGCATTTCAATAGTATTATGATTTGTAATAATAGTAATATAGTAAAAGTGATAAATAATATATATAATAGTAATTATTATATATACTATAAATTATACTATATATTACAATTAAAATTAACTCAATATACTCTCCATAATAATATATAAGATTAAAAATTAATAGTAGATAAAATGTTTAATCATATAATATAATATATTAATATATTTTCATAAACTTATGATATGTGATTAAAACATCAATAATATAAATACTAAATAGGTATTCTCACATCGTATATATATAATATATAGAGTCCATGATAGTAATATAGTGAATATATAATATATAAATATATATATATATATAAAATATATATATATAGATTGTATATAGTATATATTATTATTGTATATGTTATTAAATAAAGGTATATACTATGGTATATATATATACAATTAAAGGTTATATTAATTAAAGGTAGGGTATTAATCAGAGTATAAGGTATAATATGGAAAATATCCCATATTTAGATAGCTATCTAAAGTTATATAAACGATGGGACTCTTCCATATGCTCAATTATAGACCCTGGGTAGAATAAAGGGTAGTAATAGATAGTAATCATATAGTGTATAAAGAGGATAATATTTTGAGTATAAATAGTATAATATATATATATATAAATATATATATAGTAATAGTATAATATAATAAAGTAGTAACCATAATATTATATATGTATAAGTGAGGAATTTGAGCTAACTTATAGGATAAGGAAAATTTTGACCATAGAAAAATAGTAGATATATTACTATATAATAATTATTGTATATTATATTAAAAATTTAATCTATATGTGAAAGCAAATATAATACTATATAATTAAAATATATATAATAATCTATATATAATAAATATAGTTTCTCATAATAATATATATATATATATATAATTATTCAAATTACAATTATATAAAATAAATGAAAATAAATATAAGAGTGCATAAAAATAATATATTTTATACTATATAAATAAATAAATAACATAACTATAATAATAAAAATTATTAATAATAAAGAAGTAAAATATAATATTATATAATATAATAATATATATATATATATATATTTATATATATAATATATATATATATATATATATTATATATATAGTAATATATACTATATATATTATATATATAATATATATATATTATATATATATTAATATAAATATAAATTTAATATACCTCCATAACTATAAATAATACAAGCAGCAATACTCTGTGAGACCTCAATAATTATTTTTAATTATATATAATAATTTGAAGTATATTATTGTCAATAAAGTAATATTCACTATTATATTGCTAATAACGAAAATAAAAATGATGATATCCCAAAATCAAAAGTAGAGTATAGGTTATATATAAATATTACATTTCTTTTATAACTTAACACCATATTGTATACTCTCAAGCTTGATTCGGATATATAGGATCAAGATAAAGGATGCACGCTAACAAGTACCGGAAAAGAAAAAGCTTGAGTATCAAAAAGAAAGAAGCTAAGAGAAGCGCAGGCACACAATTTACGCGCCCCCTCTGGGTACCTCCGAAATTAATAGTGGAAGAAACTCGTCAACACCAGAGTGGAACATCAAGTGAGAGTACCTAAGAGGATGAATAGCTCTATCGATTGAGTGGTGACACGAGGACGTGCCTCGCGTCGAGTTCTAGTTGGGGCTAATATGGTTCGTGTCAACTGATAACCAGGGGCTTCCAATCCCTTGTGCCCAGTGGCACCAACCATGCTCGCGCACCTCATAACGAAAAGATCGATCATACATATAGCCACCGAGCCATCTCTCTTACCCTATAGTGAGGGGGTCCGTCGGCTGGGTCCGCTAGAATGGAACGACTTCAGTGCCAGAAATTTACTAATCTAAACGCTACCCCATCCTAGATTATTCATCGCCTATCTAGCCAAAAACATTACCACAAAGTAATTTCTCATTTGAGCACTAATAATTACAAGAATTCCACACAAGATTCGTCGACTACACGCGTGAACTCAATCCCGTAATATTCCTCTAAATTCGGTTACTCGCCGTTGGGAATAAAGAGATAAAGCCCGGTGACAGGCTTCCATCAACCGATGCAACGGTCTACCGAACACACAATCAGCTTAAAACAAAAAATACCACAGAATACAACAGTACTTCTCTCATGCATACTTATAGTGCAACTTAATCCTCAGTATGACCAAACCCATCATCCGAGGCATACTTTCAATTATTCTCTCATATTACCCCTTTCCTTCAACACAACTCTCTGAAATAAGTCATTCCCTATTTTATAATTTCTCCTACACACCTTAGGCATGCGCCTAAGGATTGGGTTCCACAATTTAATATTTTGATAGAGTTTAATAATTATATCAACTTAAACATTTTCTATTTAACTAATTCTATTTCTGTCATACACCGGTGCAACCAGATATGGATAATTACAACTAAAAAGAAGATCTGCAATAGGATGCTTTAGCAAATCCAAACTGTGAGCAGCACCGCAATTAATTAATAACCTCCTGAATCACACAAAAGGTGTTATAACTAAGCTCTGAATAAAAAACCAGGACTTTGACAATTAAGGTTGAGTTAGAAATAAAAGACTCAAAATACTTGTATAAAATAAGAAACCGCTAGGGACCCTATTATAACTGCTACTCTCAAGATATAACAAGACTAGATCCGTTAGTCCCTTTTACATTCTACCAACGATTTCTAATTACATGTAACTAAAAAAGCAAAAGTTCTTTGCCCTTGTCATTTCAAGCCACATGTTATTGACCTACTACTAACTCGCACTTGGATGGCAATTCAAGATCCGAGCGTGTACTCGCCTTAGGAAAATAGAAAAAGTGGAGGATCATGAAAAAACCACTCAAAATCCAAAATCACGATATAAGAAGCGCCTGGGGAAAAATAGAAATATTCCTTAAACATAAGACTCAGACACTATGGACTAGGTCATCCTCTCAAGTAGGAATTCATGTCTAGAACTAACCGACTTCTTAATTAGCAAATCCCTTTCTCATCTAAATCGTAGAGAGGAACAGGAAATAATCATCGTACTTGAGGTAAGTGGGATTTTTCAGACCAAGGGGCAAAAAGTACCGAGATGAGAAAAATGAATACCTTCTCCTCTCATCTAGATCACTCACTCTTATCAGTAAGCGCTCATCGGTTATTACTCTTTCAAATACCAACATACCTCTCGTCCCTTTTTTACAAAACATCCTCAGCCTAATATTCATCTTCTTAATAACTACTAATAAATCTTCTTACAAAAGAAAAAGCATAATGAAAACTAATTATTATAATATTGCCGCACAAAAAGAACCCTAATCAATTCAGCATATAATATAGGTTAGAGGGTACTCCACCTTCAACTCATACTTCAATTAGTTAGATATAGGTACCCTCTAACTCATACTCCATATTTTCTCCATAATTATCTCAACACCAATTCTTTCCTGCCACCCCAACAGTCCCTTATATTTCTTTTACATAAACTCCACCCATAGTATATATAATATATAATATATTTAATATATATATATATAATATTAATTATATATATTAATTATATATATAATATTATAATATATATATATATATATAATATATATATATTTAATTATATATATATACATATATATAATGTAAAATAAACTATATAATAATTATGATGATTAAATAAGCAAGATTATTATATATATAATAATTTTAATATATATAGTATATATTTAATATTACATTTAATTAATATATAAAATATACCCGTAAATTAAAAACTCTTTGATAGCTCCTAATTTACCCTCCCTCCCCTATGACAGGCTCATGTGTATGAATTTTCAAATAACTCCTATAAATAGGATATAAAAATTAAAAGGATAAATATTATAAAAAGTGTTTTTTAAACACACTCTCACCGAATTAACCATTAAAAACTCTTTGTAAAAGCAGAATCATCAACGGAATTTGAAACTTTTATTAATTCTTATTGATTTAATTTCTTCTCTTTCTAAAAGGAATTCTCAATATTAAACTCAGAGTTAAAGTGAAAATAATGGAATAACTAATATAATAAATAATTATTTGAGCTCCAATTTCAAAACCCACTGATAAATAAATTAATCATATATTAAAAAAAATAGTAAATAACAAATTATTATTTTTTTTATCCAAAAAATACATAATGTTAGAAAAGAAAAGCACATAAAAGAACGGATTATCCAAACATCAGACGAGAGTTCCGTTCTTCAATTAATTTAATATTTTTGGTACAACATATCTTTTAGTTTAATATGAGTAAAAACAATGACATTAAGGAAAGTGTGCTTAATAAAATTTATTTACATGCCCTAAACACGCCGGTGAAAACCTTTATTTTTGGAAGTGAACCGGGAGATTGCTAAAAACGTGTTTATGGTAAAGACGAGCGATCAGTTGAGAGAGATCCAGTGAATCGGGCACAAAGCTTTCATTATATCATACTTATCATCCCTCAAAAGCCGTCGCTTATTGTGAGGTTGTTCTTCGTCTGTCTTAATTTAAGACAGGACTTACTCTCAGTTCTATAAAAAAATAAGTTCTACTCAGTTGCGAGAGTCCAGGTTTTCAGTTCTAACTACAAGCAATTCCAGACACCCAATAATAAGGAGAAAAGAACAACACAGGAAAAAGGAAAAAAACAAAACAATTTTCTTTGCTATGACCCAAGAAAGTGAGAGAAGACGCACCAGAGGTACTGATTAAATAGATAATGAAGAAAGAATTAGGAACAACTTTTTCTATTTTTTATAAAAATTTCTATACTTAATTGATTATAAAATAAAATATTAAAGTTCCTAACTACAATCACTACTTCAAAATAAGGCAAATCAATTTTTCAGTATCTATTTATTTATTTATATTTATTAATTTAAAAACTAAAATGTCTACTTAAACCTAAGACACTAATCAATGAAAGGCATAAAAATAAAAATATTACTGAATATTAATTGTGTATGCCATACATTGCAAAATATATCACAACAAAATAACACAAATGTCATATCAAAACTTTCAACGCAAAAAAATAAGTAAAAAAAAAACATTAATTATTATAAGAAAGCATCTTCACCACTTTGTTTTTCTAAGGCCCCTTTTATACAAGCGCTGAGAGCGTCCCTCTTATAGCCCTTAAAACGCCTCTCTTTTAGCTCCTTGCCAATTCTCGTTCAATAGGTCAATTCGTAGTACATTATACCATTTATAGTCTATACGAACGCTTGAAACGCTCTTATATAGATGAAATCAGCGATAGTGCAGCGCCTCTAACGTCTGGTTTTAAGCGTTTGAATAAACGGATAAGAAAATAATTGAAAACAATCGTTGTGACATTTTGTCACTTTCTCGTTGTAACATTTTTGCAGTGTACAAAATCCCTGACATTATTAAATGATTTAACGTACCTGAAGCTCTAAGAAATATCACCAACAGCCATAAATAAACAAGAGTATAAGACTTTTTATACGAACCCTTTAAAAACAGCGTTATCGCCGCCTTTATATCGCGTTGCTACAGCTTTATCGCCGCGTTTATATCGCGTTGCTACAGCGTTATCGCCGCGTTTATATAGCGTTGCTACAGCGTTATCGCCGTGTTTATATCGCGTTGCTACAGCGTTATCGCCGCGTTTATATCGCGTTGCCAAAGCCAGTGCATTGCTCCGTGTAATCGAGGTTTTCAAACGCTTCTATAGATGGAACAATGACCTAATCAGCTAGCGTTAGAGCCGCGTTTTTGAGAGCTCGTATAGGAGGAGCTTAAATGAAAAAAAAAACAACTTTTTAGCTTTCTTCTCAACAAATATTGGTAAGCTTTTATTAATTAAATTAAATAATTAATTGATATTAGTGTTATATCTCAAATTTTTGTTTACATCATTCTTTTTAAATTTTTATTACATTAAATTTTTCAAATATTATTTTCAAAATCAAAAATTGAAGATGAATTTTTTATAAACTTATAAAGGAGATTTTATTTTTTCGTAGTTCAGTTAATTTGAGTTCCACGGAAGTTGAGAAGAGATTGTGTTGATTCAGTAGGGGCCAAGCCATGGCTCATTCTTTACATGTGATGCACTGAGCCCATTTGATATTATATATATATATATATATATATATATATATATATATTTGTAAAGTGATCTATATATATATATATATATATATATATATATATATATATATATATATATATATATATATATATATATATATATATATATATATATATATATATATATATTAAAGTGACAGATTTGGTCACTTTATTTTTATAACTATATAAATGGTTGTTATTTATAATATGACAATAACTTGTAGATATAGCAATACAAATTGTAGCTTTCACCATAAACAATTGGTGAGTATGAGAGTTTATATTGAATTACAATAAAATCTAATCCAAAATAATTCTATAATTCTTGTAGATTTCTATGAGTAGACCTTTTTTCTTCTTGGTGTTAAGGTTAATCATAATATAGTCCAGCATTCATATTTAATAACAAGATCTAGAAATGAAGAACAACGGAACCTAAGGAAATGACCATTATTACTAAACATAATAATAATAATAAATAATAATAAAATAATAATAATAATAATAATAATAATAATAATAATAATAATAATAATAATAATAATAATAATAATAATAATAATAATAATAATAATAATAATAATAATAATAATAATAATAATAATAATAATAATAATAATAATAATAATAATAACAATATTAATAGTAATAATAATAAAAATAATAATAATAATACAGATAATAATTTAGTAGAAAAATTAAAATAATAATCATAAAAATGATAATAATAATAATAATAATAATAATAATAATAATAATAATAATAATAATAATAATAATAATAATAATAATAATAATAATAATAATAATACACACACACACACAAACATTAGTAATAATAATAATAATAATAATAAAATAATAATAATAATAATAATAATAATAATAATAATAATAGTAATAATAAAAATAATAATAAAAATAATAATAATATGAATAATTACCCATAGAGTATCCTTGAAAATACAAATAATGTTTTACAAAATCCTTTATTTTTAAGAAATAAACATTTAAGTTAAAGTTTAAAGGTATTTTTTCTTTTGTGAATGAAAGCTAATGTATAAAGAAATGTTTTCTCTGAAAAAACAATTAATTTATGAATAGATTTATAAAAAATAAATGTTAAAAAAATGGAAAAAGTAGGGTCACTACAGATACCTTCCCTCTCAAGAAGACTGGAAACGTACCGGTTTTAATAGCGGACGCCCAAATCGCGAGGTAGAAGGAACTATAGCAGGCGAAGCATGAGATATTAGAGAAGGAGAAGGAGAAGAAACAGATACAGAAGAGGAAACTTCACAAGAGGGAACGTCAGGAGGAAAAGGTAAAATATCAGGAGGTAAAGCAAAATCAAGGACAGGAGGTAAAATCGAAGGAGGAAAAGACAAGGAAGGCATGTGACGGGAAACAGAAGAAGTAGTGGCGGTAATAGAAGGACTAGTAGAAGTAACAGAAAGTGGAACTGTAGTAGGGACCACAACAGCCTCGTGTAAGGGAGAGGAAGACACAGGAACAATTCTTGAAGGAAAAGATGGAAACAAGGAGGAAGAGCCAATATCAGAATCATCATCCAAACCATAAGAAGAATCATCAAGGACAAAAGAATTATCTAGCAACCGATTATCAGAAAGATCAGAATCGGAAGAGTCAAGGAAAGCAGGTTTAATACGTTCAACCGAAACATTTTCAACACGAGTCCCATTTTGAATTGTGAAAAAATGAGGTCGGCGACGAAGAACAAGAAAAGGACCAGTATAAGAAGGTTGTAAAGGAAAACGATGAGAGTCATGACGAAGAAATATATGAGTAGCAGAATCTAAATTCTTGGGTAAGTAAACAGCAGTAGATTGGGAACGAGCAGGAGAAGGAAGAAAAGAAGAAACAATAGAACGAAGCTTAGAGAGAAAAGAAGGATAATCCGGAAAAGGAAGGTCAATAGAAGAAGAAGAAAAAAATTCACCAGGAAGACGCAAGGGTGAACCATAGACTAGTTCAGCTGCAGAAGATTTCAAATCTTCCTTAACCGAAGACCGAAGACCAAGCAAAACCAGAGGAAGATTCTCCACCCAATGTTGCGGATTAGGTGATTGCCATGTCAATAAGAATATTGAAATGACTTAAAAAATCAGCACCAATGATGTTTTGTGTAACATCGGCCAAGAGAAAAGTCCAACGGAAAGAACGACGCAGTCCAATAGATAAAGTAAGGAGTTGTTCACCATAGACAGCAATGCTAGAACCATTAGCAGCCCGTAAATGAGAAACAACAGGCGGAAGAGAAGAACAAAAACCATGAACATTCAAAATAGAGAAACTACTGCCCGAGTCAATAAGGAAAAACCGTTTAGAATCACCATCAAATATACGTAAAAGCGAACCTGGAAGAACAGCATTAACTTCAGAAAGAGAAACAGAAGAAGAATCAACAGAAATAGGAACAGAAGGAGAAACCGTTGTAGGAGCAGGAACCGAAGACGAATAAGAAACAGTAGGAATATGGAGCGAATCAGAATTGGCATTGGAGGAAATGACCAAGGGAGGAGCGCAATGATCTACGGTCCCCCCCGAGTGGAGTTTCCCTGAAGAGAATTTGTAGATTTAAAATTACAGGGAGGAATGCAGTTACGTGCTCTAACACCAAAATGATAATGATAGAAGCATAAAGGAGAACCCTGAGGAGGTTGTGGCAAAGAAGAACGGGAAGGTGAAGGAGAACGAGATCTAGTGCGAGAAGATGCAGATGAAGATTGCTGACAATGACAACGAGAGATAGAAGACATTTGTTGTTGCAAGGAAATAATTTGAACATTCATATTGTTCAACAAGGTAAGAATATTAGTAAGAGGGTCTAAAGATGAATTCTGGAAAGATGGAGGAGAAGGAGTACAAAGAGAAGAAGGAGCAGAGGAAGATAGAGCAGCGGAAGACGAGATATAGAAGGAAGAGAAGAGTTAGTAGCAAATTGAGAAGGAAAAGTAATAGAAGAAGAAGAAGAAGAAGGTATAATCGCGAGAGTAGAACCCATAGGGGTAAAAGATGGATAAGTTATAGGAGAAGAAAATGATTGATTGGCACGAATAATAATATCCGCACGTTCAGCTAAATCTTGAAGAGACAAGGCGTCACCATGAGAGAGCAAGGAAGTACTAACAAAAGCAGGAAGACGGTCCAGGAAAAGAGTGCGAAGAAGAGATTGGTTACTATCAGCAAGGGGACCAGAAATAGAGAGCATACGGGTAAGAAGCTGTGAAGGAAGACGATCACCCAACACTTCATGTTTTAACAATTCATGAAAACGGGTAGCATCAGAAGGAGAAAGATGGCGACGCAATAATTCACAAAGAGTAGAATAAGGAGAGAGAGAGGAGCTGATTGAAGGTAAAAGATTAGGGATTGATTTCTGAACTTCATAGGGAATGGAGAGCAGAAAAGCATTAGCCTTATCAAATTCTGTAGGAAGGGAAGCAAGGAAAATGTCAAATTGCTGAATCGTAAAATCAACATCATCTCTCCGAAATTGCGGTGGGGTCAGACGAGGAACACGCGACATAGGCCAGGTAGTCGCCGGCATAGTTGCAGAAAGAGGAGGAGGCGGTGGAGTACTCTGCTGATGTAGGTTTTGTTGATGTTGAGACATCAATAATTGTTGATTCAGCGATTGTTGTAACAGATAGTGTTGGTGTGGATCATACAAAGGCGGAGGATAAGATAAATTTGGAGATGAAGAGAGGAGAGGGAATATATTCGAAGAAGTAGGAACAGAATCAGATAATATATTAGAGGTAGGAGTAGTAATAGTAGTAGGAGCAGTAACAATAGTAGTAGTAGAAGTAGTAGTAGTAGTGGTAGTAGGAGTAGTAACAGTAGTAGTAGACATATCGAAAAATAAAATAAATACAATTATATTTACAATTCAAAGATACTAAATGGGTTCCTAACAAAAATAGAAATAATATTGAAATAAAAAATGAAAATATAAACAAAAATAATGGCAAAAATATAGACAAAGGTGAATGGACTAGTGTTCAGGGTCACCATTTAAAGTGACTGATTTGGTCACTTTATTTTTATAACTATATTAAGTTTGTTATTTATAATATGACAATAACTTGTAGATATAGCAATACAAATTGTAGCTTTCACCATAAACAATTGGTGAGTATGAGAGTTTATATTGAATTACAATAAAATCTAATCCAATATAATTCTATAATTCTTGTAGATTTCTATGAGTAGACCTTTTTTCTTCTTGGTGTTAAGGTTAATCATAATATAGTCCAGCATTTATATTTAATAACAAGCTCTAGAAATGAAGAACAACGGAACCTACGGAAATGACCATTATTACTAAACATAATAATAATAAAAATAATAATAAAAATAATAATAATAATAATAATAATAATAATAATAATAATAATAATAATAATAATAATAATAATAATAATAATAATAATAATAATAATAATAATAATAATAATAATAATAATAATAATAATAATGATAATAATAATAATAATAATAATAATAATAATAATAATAATAATAATAATAATAATACACACACACACACACACACACACACACACACACATAATAATAATAATAACAATATTAATAGTAATAATAATAAAAATAATAATAATAATACAGATAATAATTTAGTAGAAAAATTAAAATAATAATCATAAAAATGATAATAATAATAATAATAATAATAATAATAATAATAATAATAATAATAATAATAATAATAATAATAATAATAATAATAATAATAATAATAATAATAATAATAATAATAATGATAATAATAACAATAATAATAATAATAATAATAATAATAATAATAATAATAATAATAATAATAATAATAATAATAATAATAATATAATAATAATAATAATAATAATAATAATAATAATAATAATAATAATAATAATAGTAATAATAAAAATAATAATAAAATAATAATAATATGAATAATTACCCATAGAGTATCCTTGAAAATACAAATAATGTTTTACAAAATCCTTTATTTTTAAGAAATAAACATTTAAGTTAAAGTTTAAAGGTATTTTTTTTATTTTGTGAATAAAAGCTAATGTTTAAATAAATGTTTTCTCTGAAAAAACAATTAATTCATGAATAGATTTATAACTAAAATATAACATATTAAAAAATAAAAATAGGGTCACTATAGATACCTTCCCTCTCATGAAGACTGGAAACGTACCGGTTTTAATAGCGGACGCCCAAATCGCGAGGTAGAAGGAACTATAGCAGGCGAAGCATGAGATATTAGAGAAGGAGAAGGAGAAGAAACAGATACAGAAGAGGAAACTTCACAAGAGGGAACGTCAGGAGGAAAAGGTAAAATATCAGGAGGTAAAGCAAAATCAAGGACAGGAGGTAAAATCGAAGGAGGAAAAGACAAGGAAGGCATGTGACGGGAAACAGAAGAAGTAGTGGCGGTAATAGAAGGACTAGTAGAAGTAACAGAAAGTGGAACTGTAGTAGGGATCACAACAGCCTCGTGTAAGGGAGAGGAAGACACAGGAACAATTCTTGAAGGAAAAGATGGAAACAAGGAGGAAGAGCCAATATCAGAATCATCATCCAAACCATAAGAAGAATCATCAAGGACAAAAGAATTATCTAGCAACCGATTATCAGAAAGATCAGAATCGGAAGAGTCAAGGAAAGCAGGTTTAATACGTTCAACCGAAACATTTTCAACACGAGTCCCATTTTGAATTGTGAAAAAATGAGGTCGGCGACGAAGAACAAGATAAGGACCAGTATAAGAAGGTTGTAAAGGAAAACGATGAGAGTCATGACGAAGAAATATATGAGTAGCAGAATCTAAATTCTTGGGTAAGTAAACAGCAGTAGATTGGGAACGAGCAGGAGAAGGAAGAAAAGAAGAAACAATAGAACGAAGCTTAGAGAGAAAAGAAGGATAATCCGGAAAAGGAAGGTCAATAGAAGAAGAAGAAAAAAATTCACCAGGAAGACGCAAGGGTGAACCATAGACTAGTTCAGCTGCAGAAGATTTCAAATCTTCCTTAACCGAAGACCAAGCAAAACCAGAGGAAGATTCTCCACCCAATGTTGCGGATTAGGTGATTGCCATGTCAATAAGAATATTGAAATGACTTAAAAAATCAGCACCAATGATGTTTTGTGTAACATCGGCCAAGAGAAAAGTCCAACGGAAAGAACGACGCAGTCCAATAGATAAAGTAAGGAGTTGTTCACCATAGACAGCAATGCTAGAACCATTAGCAGCCCGTAAATGAGAAACAACAGGCGGAAGAGAAGAACAAAAACCATGAACATTCAAAATAGAGAAACTACTGCCTGAGTCAATAAGGAAAAACCGTTTAGAATCACCATCAAATATACGTAAAAGCGAACCTGGAAGAACAGCATTAACTTCAGGAATAGAAACAGAAGAAGAATCAACAGAAATAGGAACAGAAGTAGAAACCGTTGTAGTAGCAGGAACCGAAGACGAATAAGAAACAGTAGGAATATGGAGCGAATCAGAATTGGCATTGGAGGAAATGACCAAGGGAGGAGCGCAATGATCTACGGTCCCCCCCGAGTGGAGTTTCCCTGAAGAGAATTTGTAGATTTAAAATTACAGGGAGGAATGCAGTTACGTGCTCTAACACCAAAATGATAATGATAGAAGCATAAAGGAGAACCCTGAGGAGGTTGTGGCAATGAAGAACGGGAAGGTGAAGGAGAACGAGATCTAGTGCGAGAAGATGCAGATGAAGATTGCTGACACTGACAACGAGAGATAGAAGACATTTGTTGTTGCAAGGAAATAATTTGAACATTCATATTGTTCAACAAGGTAAGAATATTAGTAAGAGGGTCTAAAGATGAATTCTGGAAAGATGGAGGAGAAGGAGTACAAAGAGAAGAAGGAGCAGAGGAAGATAGAGCAGCGGAAGACGAAGATATAGAAGGAAGAGAAGAAGAGTTAGTAGCAAATTGAGAAGGAAAAGTAATAGAAGAAGAAGAAGAAGAAGAAGAAGGCATAATCACGAGAGTAGAACCCATAGGGGTAAAAGATGAATAAGTTATAGGAGAAGAAAAAGATTGATTGGCACGAATAATAATATCCGCGCGTTCGGCTAAATCTTGAAGAGACAAGGCGTCACCATGAGAGAGCAAGGAAGTACTAACAAAAGCAGGAAGACGGTCCAGGAAAAGAGTGCGAAGAAGAGATTGATTACTATCAGCAAGGGGACCAGAAATAGAGAGCATACGGGTAAGAAGCTGTGAAGGAAGACGATCACCCAACACTTCATGTTTTAACAATTCATGAAAACGGGTAGCATCAGAAGGAGAAAGATGGCGACGCAATAATTCACAAAGAGTAGAATAAGGAGAGAGAGAGGAGCTGATTGAAGGTAAAAGATTAGGGATTGATTTCTGAACTTCATAGGGAATGGAGAGCAGAAAAGCATTAGCCTTATCAAATTCTGTAGGAAGGGAAGCAAGGAAAATGTCAAATTGCTGAATTGTAAAATCAACATCATCTCTCCGAAATTGCGGTGCTGGTGGGGTCAGACGAGGAACACGCGACATAGGCCAGGTAGTCACCGGCATAGTTGCAGAAAGAGGAGGCGGTGGTGGAGTACTCTGCTGATGTAGGTTTTGTTGATGTTGAGACATCAATAATTGTTGATTCAGCGATTGTTGTAACAGATAGTGTTGGTGTGGATCATACAAAGGCGGAGGATAAGATAAATTTGGAGATGAAGAAAGGAGAGAGAATATATTGAAGAAGAAGGAATAGAATCAGATAATATATTAGAAGTAGAGTAGTAATAGTAGAGCAGTAAATATTAGTAGTAGTAGTAGTGTAGAAGTAGTAGTAGTAGTGGTAGTAGGTGTAGTAACAGTAGTAGTTGACATATCGAAAAAAATAAAATAAATAAAAAATTATTTACAATTGTGATACTAAAATGGGGCTCCTAACAAAAAAACAAAAATAATATTGAAATAAAAAATGAAAATATAAAAACAAAAATAATGGCAAAATATAGATGAAGTGGCGTAATGAAAACGCGAAAAAGCGTTTCACGATAAATGCGAAAACGGTTAAACACCCAATCGATCGAACGAAGTAATACCG